>CM056843.1:1353306-1585806 GCA_029853015.1 Chelidonichthys spinosus | reverse complement strand
CGTTTATCGGGACTGTGGTTGTCTGCGACCTAGTGGTGGAACGACTGAACTACAGGGTGAACATCCTAACGGGAGGTTTAGATCCTTCATGGAGAAAGACATTTTTGCAGAATCCCATAAAGTACGTCACCTTTCACATTCTGGAGGACTGTCCAGTGTTTCACAGGTCAGGTTCATTTTTCTCTGCAAATCAGGGTAAGAGCTTCATCTGAGGAGCACGTTCTTTTTATTATTTATATAAACCAAGCTTAGTTACTAGCATATCCCAGAGCTGTCAACACATCTCTCTCTGTCAGCAGGTGTAGTGAGCTCAGTTATTATAGATGGATCCGTTGTCTTTCATTTCAACGGAGGGAGAGAGGCTTGAGTTAAAGAAACGTTTGTCCAAACGTGGTGCTTCTGTTGCACTTTAACTTCATGTTGTCGTCACATTAAATACAGTGTTATGTTGTGTATGCTGTAATAAACTGTATGAACCACATTCTGACCCAGCCTTGCTTCTGTTTGGAGGATATTTTTGGTCACAATAAAATTAAAAGCTCAAATAGAAAGAGATTATTTTATTACAGGAATATTAAGACCATAATTAAACTGTAGTGACGATGAAAAAAGTGATTGAAATATTGAAACTAAAAGCTTGAATTGTAAATATAACATTTAAAATCTAAATGGAGATAAGAAGAGGGAGACATTTAATAGCAAACTCAGAATACACAAAAGCTTAAATAGAAAATAAATAAAATTAAATACTTAATTTTGTATTTGGACTTAATCTAATTATGACCAGAAATATCTTCCATACTTTTGAACTGTGCAGATTACAAAGAATCAGCTTTACTTTATTCTAATTTTATGATCCATGGCCTTACATTTGACTCAAAATGATAATACCTTGTATCTCTCATTTAGAGAGAGATGTTTAACACAACACATGAACAGCCAACAGTGTGATTTCAGATGTGAATTTATTGATAAGAATAGTCCAATAAATAGTTCACACAGCCCAATGAATGGTTCAGAACTGCTCAACATCCCATCCGTGTTTTACTCCCCATGCTACACATCAGTTGTCGTGTAGCACTAAACCAATCAGATGGACAGCTGCTTCAGGTCAGGGGAAGAGCAGATTTCAAGGGATTCATTCTATTCTTGTATTTCTACATCATTTCTCAGTGAAAGATTGAAGGCTTTTAAACGTTGAAACAGACATTATCACATGAAAACTTCAGCAAGGAAAAAAAACGCAGACAGTGAACAGAATCCGTCTTGAACTTGCTAGATGAGCTCGTCATTCGTCCCCTTTTATTTGTTGCACTACACCTGCCGTCTGTAACGTGTCTACGACCTTTAACTCCCATTTTATCTAGAATCCAAACCCACTTGCAGATCAGATATGTCAAGTTACATTCAACACAATCTCTGTGCAAATTAACCCGAACCAGCACTCTCTGCAATTGGATTTGAATACCAGTTTAAAATGACTTGGGTTGGGCTTCTCTTAGTGAGCATGGGGTCTCCCACGGCCTCGGCCCCTGCCGCCGCCAGGAGGTCCGTCCATACTGCTGCGTGGGTTCTTTATCGTCTCATCCACTGACAGGATGAGGCAGGCGGCCTCCGACGCCGCCGTCAGAGCATTGATCCTCACGACGGATGGCTCCCAGACGCAGGCAGCGAAGTTGTCTTCAATGTCCTCGTTGTTGATGTCTACCCCATACCACATACCACCCTGCAGGGAGATGGCAGACCAAGCACACAAAATGTGTTTCCTGTTCCGGTTTTAAAAGCACCATGTGTTGAAAGTCTGCGTAGGATTAGGGAAGCATGTGTGTGGACTTCCTACCTGCGCGTGTTTGGCACGCAGCTTGTTCAGGATGTTGGTGGCATCAAAGCCGGCGTTGTCACACAGCTGTCTGGGGATGATCTCCAGGGCCTTGGCGTACGCTCCGATCAGCAGCTGCTGCTTTCCAGGGATGGTCCTGGAATAATCCCGCAGGTACTTTGACAGCTCCATCTCTATGGCTCCTCCACCCGCTACAATGGAGTCATTCTGAGAAGGGTGAAGTACAATCGGTCACAAATCTAACTGAACCAACGTTCTTCATCATAACCAAACAGTCCTTTTTCCCCACAGCAAACCATTTTCTTTGTCATAGTAGGAAGCCTGCAGGTGGAAACGATAACATTAAGGATGGCCCAGTTCCATGAAGTGTCCCAGTCATAGACTACAGGAAGTGCATGTCATTGTGATGTCACCCATTGGCTGGTGGACTACGGATATAAAGCCGTAGTTTGACATTGGGGAGACCGTATTTGGAGGAGCAACAGGTGGATCCGACCAGCACACGTGGCAGAGCAGCACCAACAACCTCCCTGTGTGGAATGTTGCCATTATCAATGTTACTAAATCCACCTGTTTTCCTCATACGAGAAGTCAAAATGTCTGCTATGAAAGTGATCTGTTCAAAAAATGTGAATCAAATGTTTATCCAACTTAAATATGCTTCAAGTTTCCTTGAATATACCAAAGAAATCAAATGAATTCATTTCAAACCAGACTTAAAAACCTGCCCATCGCTACACAGAGAATACGTGACTGTTTGACTCCTGAATCCCGACAGCAATACATCCAGTTATATACAGGGTTGCAAACAGCGCGCCGAAAAACGAAAACTTGCTTTTTTCATGGCCAAATAGGTCACTTGTGTGATTCGTCCAGATCCGAAGAGTTTTTTTTTTTTCAATCAAGTGCTAACTAGGGGTGAGACAAAAACTGTCAGCCAGTCCCAAAGGCACACCAGTGTGCTGCTGATCTATGATTGGCCATTCACCACATCAATCGAGTCGCGCGAAGACGCAGCTGATACTTGATTCAGACTCGATTGCCCTATTTGGCAATGAAAAAAGCGAGTTTGGCTTTTCAGCGCGCTGTTTGCATCCCTGTATATAGGTGGAATGAATGCATGTGAAATAACTGTTCTTGTGGACTCCTAATGGCTCCATGTAATACGCCTCCTTGGACTCACACACACCCTGCAGACTGACCTTCATGGCTCTGCGTACGATCATGATGGCATCATGCAGTGACCGCTCCGTCTCCTCTGTGAACTGCTCTGCTCCGCCCCTCAGGATGATGGTGCACGTCTTGGCCCTCGGACAGCCCTTAAAGAAGTTATACCTACAGACACAGACGTGATGGTGAGCTGCTGGTGGAGCACCTTGACAGCACGGTTTACAAAAGATTCTGACTCTGCCCCCCTACCTCTCTCCTCCAACCTGGACCTCCTCAAACAGTTCACACTGTCCCAGCACGCCGTCCGTCAGCGAGCTGACTGAGGTCTGGATGGAGCCACCGCAAGCCTGGAGGTCACATGACACACGGCCAGTATTAAGTCAATTTGCAACAGTTCAAAAACTGAATTCATTATTTTTTTGTTTCACATTTCTTTCTTTTTTTTTTATGAACAACTATTGTTTCACATTTCTATTGGCCGGTCACAATAGTAAATATGCTGAATCTTTTCAGTGAACACAGACAAACAGCTGAACGCTATGTAACTAACAAACCCCGTCATCCAGCTTCACCCTTAAAGAATACAGGTGAATGGTAAACTGAGCAGATGTGTTGAGTTTCATTTTACACCACATGTGTGTGTGTGGGGTTAGGGCCGCCTGTTGCAAATTTTAATCCACTCTAATCCACAATAACAACATGTGCTTTGCGTTTGGTATGAATACAGCATTAGAGATACGATGATGGATTCAGTGTCTGCGTTTGTGTCCTACCATCATGGTCCTCTTCAGATCCTCTTCCTGCACCCTGCCAGCACAGAACAGGTCTCTGTCTGCAAAGAACTGGGTGGCCACATCACCGATGGGTAATTTGGACAAAACCACCTTGGCTCCTGACTGATAGATCTTCTCCAGTTTGTCGTACAGGATGGTCCACTCTGCATCCACAATGGCCTGGTACTCCTACAGAAAGGAAGGTTCACATTTAGAGGGAGTAAGGAAGTGAAACTAGTTTCTAGGCTCTTGGATGACATCTTGAGGCGG
The DNA here is from genome assembly GCA_029853015.1 of Chelidonichthys spinosus. Taxonomy (NCBI): domain Eukaryota; kingdom Metazoa; phylum Chordata; class Actinopteri; order Perciformes; family Triglidae; genus Chelidonichthys; species Chelidonichthys spinosus. The sequence continues at coordinate 1,581,753 of CM056843.1, read as the reverse complement.
CGAGTGGTCTTCATACCTCCACAGAGTTCACACGGACCTCAGCGTTGTCCTTCTCAGCCTTCAGCTCCAGCTCCACATTGAGCAGAGCAATCTTTAGATTCTCATAGCGTTTTGGCTGCATCTCAAACCCTGCGTAGGAGAAGGTCTTCTTGAATGCAACCCCGGAGATCAATTGGGAATCCTGAGAAGTTCAAGAAAAGAAAGTGTGACATGGGTGTGGAATTTTAAAAATGAAAAGAAACAGCAAAGTGTGACAAGGTGTTCATAAACTCAGCTAAGCCTTTTAAACTTTTTAACCTTGTAACTCATTTCTTCACCTAGATTTTCCGTGACCAACTCATTAGCTTTGTTTCTCCAACTGTTGCCATCATATCTTGTATTAAGCAATTTCAGAGGTAAGATTTGTTTAAGTGGAAGCAAAAGATACAAACCTCAAGGGCTCCTCCCTGGACCTTCTTGATGCCAATCATCTTCAGAGACAGCAGCTCGTCCAGAGACATGACGGCATCCACCACCATCTTGGAGAAGAAATCCTTCTGACCGGCAATGAGCTTGGAGTTCAGGGCCGTGGCGGCACATTTCTCCAGCAACTGCCTGTGCTCTCTGAGGGATAGGACGACATATTACTATGCTGCTCATATGGTAGCTCAAACCCCAAATGCTAGCCACCATGTAAACAACGCGTTGTGTGAAAGTGAGCACTTACTGTTTGTCATCCTTCTTCACAGAGACAGCGATCTCCTTGATCTTGTTGACTGCGAGGTGGGTGGCGGTGCGGAACGCTCGGATGATGATCTGCGGGTGGAGGCCCTCCTCCACATACGACTTCAGCTGCTTCAGGAACTCAGCAGCAAGGAGCGTGACGGAGGTGGTGCCATCCCCAACCTGAGAACGGCAAGAAAGAATAAGATGATGAAAACTTGGATGATGTTCTGATGGCCATCCTCTCATTAGTTGGTCAGGTTCAAATTTCCATTACATTTTGTGGCAGTTTTCAACTTACACTGTGTTCACGCTAAACGAGAATTCTTGCCGCATGTTACTGATGCGGGTTTGACCATAGGATCATTATCACTCTCACTATAGCCACGCTGGGGAGGAGGCGGGGCTTACCTCCATGTAGACACCACCAACGTTTCATCAATCAATTCAAAAATGAAAAGAAACAGGAAATAGTGACGTGAGTGTTATAAGTTAACTCAGCTGAGGTAAGCCTTTTAAACATTTAAAGCTTGTAATTCTTTCCTTCACCAGACATACATTATTTTTGGTCTCCATTTCTAATTCAGTGACAACAGGAGGAGAATCTAAACACTGATAGGCCTTCGTGTCACATGAATGTCTTGCTCAAGTCAAAATATTTCAACTCTCATGGATACGTGAATGATACGAATTCCACCTCAATCGCAGAGGTGAATTTCCATTGATTGGGACCGTTGCATCGACTTTGTATGTAATAGCACTCCACAAAAAAGTTGCTTCGCATTTAGTGTGAACACCTTTAAACATTAAAAAGATACACTTCTCACCTCGGCATCCTGGGAGCGAGCGATGTCCACCAGGCTCTTGGCTGCAGGGTGAACCACGTCCAGAAGTTTCAGAATGGTGGCTCCATCATTGGAGATTGTGGCCTTACCTGGAAAACATGACAAATTCTGGGTGAGGCAAATTCATACCATAATCCATTCCTTCCATCCTCGTCTACTCGTCTCTCCTCACCTCTGCCATCCACCATCAGTTTGTCCATCCCCCTGGGCCCCAGGGTGGTCCTGACCGCCTCGGCAATGACCTGGAACAAGACAAGCATTTAGACGGATTAAAGCATGTTTGGTAAACAAACAACATCAAACACATACCACCGAGGGGGAAGATGTTCTGACCTGGCAGGCATTGATGTTACTGACGAGCTGGGGAATACCCTGAGACGTGTCCGTCCCTTCCTTCAGCAGGATCACCGATGTGGGCTGGAGAGAGGAAAGGAAAGAGGCATAAAAAGGGTGAATAACTACATGCTTCATCACGAGAGGAAACTAAGTAGGCTGAACACAAAATAATAATGAATAAATAAGGTATACTGAAGTAGTGTGTCATGGAGTAGTTCCTAAAAACAATGAATACTGACAGCACATCTTTGCCTTCTTATGAACATCATACAACACAGAACACATCAGTGGCAACAGAACGTTTGACTGTGACAAAGTTCAACAAGTACAAATGCCAAAAATATTATGGTGGGAATAATAGGCATGCTTTAAATGTCAAAACTATGGCTGAACAATACTTCAATATTTATCTTCAGGTTTCAGTGAAATGGTGAACTGACCCCCAGGTCATAACAAATGTGCAGCATGCTTCATTTCATTAAAACATGGTCATAATGCTTATACTTTTCATATTGTAATACCATAATATTTAAAACAAAAGTATATATATATCATGATATTGAACACCACTTCAGCACAAACAGTCTTGGCGTTTTCTCACTTCACCATTTAAGGCTACAACCTAAAAACGTCAAAGCATACAGGCTGTGGCTGGTAGTGCAGCTGCAGGGTGTGACGCTTCAGTTCCTCATCAGACACGCTGGGTGTCAAAAGCCTGTCTGTTTAGAGGCTGCACATAATGTTCATTGTAGCAGGCTTCATGTCAACCACCGTATGTAGACGTATACTGGTTTCTGATAGTTAGCAAACACATTTTAGCAAATGACTGAGTCATTGTGTCTGGTCTTTGTTCAGGAGCTTCGGCCATGGTTTCCAAATCTGTGAGCAAACACAAATGCTGGGACCAATTACACGAGCAATAGATGTCATTTAATCCATACTTAATTCTCTTCTGTCTGGAACATCTAGATGCAGCCACTCATACAAAGAGGCTACACACACCGTTAGCTAGCATCATAATTACCTGACTGACAAAGCTGTACTGACAGGCGCCATTACAGTTAATCAGCCAATTTAGTTGAATCAAACTACCCTAAATTACAGGTTCAAACGATAACCAGCTAAACCTAGTCCATCTTTTATCGACTGCTAACGCCAACATGTTAGCTAACATCACCGTTAGCATCGTTTACGCCCATTGATGCTGGTTAGCCTACGAGGCTAGCAGTCTGGCTAAAAATAAACCCTTTTAAAATCATTTCCACAAAATAATGACTTCCAAAGATCGCCAAAGTGGAGTCGTGTACACCGAGAACAGTCCTGATGCAAATACCCGCTGATGAATGTAAGGATGGACATGGATTATACATTTGACTTCGCACATGAAAGCTAACTCACTCACCATCATCTTTGCAGTTCCTTCGAGAAGCTTTCCACCGGCATCGCATCCCAGAATGCTTTTCGAAATCAAGCGCTGTAAAGAGTGCATTCAAGAACGGTGCAACGTTTTGCTCACGATGCGAATTTTCTACTTCTCACACATTTTCTGATTTAAAGCACAGACTTATTGTTTATCAATTGTTTATCAATAGGTCTTATAGTTTATCAATAAGTCTGATTTAAAGCACACACTTATTGATAAACAAACTTCTCTTGTGCAAATGCTGAAATTATGAATCACTAGAATGCAACTGTAAAGTGTTAAATAATAAGACTTGAAGTATAAAATAAAGTTAATAAGTTAATTATTTAAACTGAACTCATTATTATGACCTATGTTTATCATTGTTGTTATATTCATAGTAACTGGATTTGATTGCTTTTATTGACATTTTTATTTCATCATCCCCAATGATGTCACATTTTATTTTGTAATCTATCTTTGTAATCTATCGCCGTATCTATTGGTTCATTTATATGTTTTGCTAGAATTTTGGAAACTTGTTTATTATTTATTATTGTTATTTTGCAACTATCCTTTATAAACTCCACCCATTATGTCCTGGTAGAGATCATGCTTGGTCATATATCCACCTCCGTCATTGTTTATAAAAATATATTAAAACATTCTATTGGACACCTGCGTTGCTGTATGGAAATGTGTCAATCAGCACACATACACATGTTCATGTCACATCATTTCCATGCCACCATCCATTAACATGACATATTGAGCATGCAGTCTGGGACTTTGCATATGGTGATGGTCACAAAGAAGAACCAAGCAGTATACAACATTTGCATGTCATAGAACATAAACATAAGCATAAAATCATCCAGCTGCACTTTGAACTTGTAAAAGTTGAGACAATAACTTTTCATTGAACAACTCAATCAACTGTATTACCTTTTGGACACTTTCATTTGCATTTGAGGCACAGGACAAATACAGGGGGACAGGCAACAGGGGGGGGGGGGCACAGGTAGAGGGAGCACAAGCAGTCCTCAGCAGACGGGAACAGGGCAACACCATACTGCATTAGAAAACCTGGTACGTTCATGTCTGTCTGCAAACTGCAATAAACACACAAGATAAACTGCAACAACGTCTGGAACATCTGTTTGCATCTGCATACGATCACTCCATCAAACCTGTGTGTTAATGGCAGCAAAAAAAAATCATTGCACCAAAAAAAGGAAAACATTTCCATTATAGTAATTGTAGTCGATTGGTGTTTTCTAAGTGGCATTGAAAAGGTTTTCTTGCATCTAGAGCTGAAGAAACAGAGACTTCCCACCGTTTCAACATGAATGACAGTGAACGGAGGTTCAAACAGGGAGGCGGAGCTACTGAAGGAAACACTGATGAAGACGTGTGTTGATGGAGGGGAGTCAGGACTAGAGTGGGATGGTCCTTTAGGAATACAGACATGCAAAAACAATGAAATGTTTAACCCATTAACATCAATAATTACATTTCCATAAATGTGATCACACTTTAAACGCAGGTTGGAAATAGATTCTGTTTAGTAATTCACTTTTTATTGCTTTTCAAAAGAGAGATTTATAACACTTAATCAAGTACATACTAATAACAATAAAAATACACAGGTAAGCATGACCAACACATTGCTATCAGACTCTTACCATAATGATTACAGCATGAACTACATGTAGACCACATTACAATTCATGATATCGGAACTTGATATTTGTTAATCAGAGGGTTTAAAAGCTTTCATTTCAAATTAAAAAAAAAGTTTTCAATGGTGACATGAGAAGTTTGGCTTCATATGTGCTGTTTAAGTGAATGCGTGTCTAGTGTATGAGTTGAACTAGGTGTTTGGTGAGCTGGTGCATGGCAGTCGGCCCAGTCTGTACAGGTAGAGCAGAGGCTGCAGGTAGCTCCAGCCGCCTGCAGCAGCTATACCCACAGCCATGTACTGACACTTCAGGGTCCAAGCTGGAACTCGTCCATCCAGAGGCAAGGTGATGATGATGGGGAGGTAGTTCAATGTGAGCTCAACTTGGATGATGGCAGTAGTGATGAAGGCTTTCTTCTTCATGGAGTTCATCGCTCTCCTTCCTCTCGACGGCTCCTCCTTCTTCACTGTTCCACTTCTGTTTTTGGGAGTCTCTCTTTCCTCCTCCCTTTCCTTTTTCTTCTTCATCTTCTTCTCCATCACCTCTGTGTCCCCCGGTGGAGGTTTTTTTAAAGTTTGGAGAATCGACAGGCTGCAGAAGGAGTCTATCACTAGCACAGGGAGGAAGACCACACACAGTGCAGCGACGGAGCGCTTAAGAAGAGCAGCGGACATCATGATGATGTAAATACACCACGAGACGGCCAAACATCCCCATCGGTACCGACGCGCCTTCAGCCTGGATGCAATAGAGACAAGAATACATCACTGTAGTGCATTTCAAATCTATTTGAAATGCACTACATTTTCTACATGATAGTACATTTTCAATGTACTATCTGGAAATATGTTCAAGTATAACATCATACTATACTTTTAGGTATTTTTCATACTAAAACAATTTAGAATAATTGTTACATAATATTATTGGAAAATATACTTTAAGTTTTTAGGCATTTAGAGTCTTTATGAACCCAGTCTGCATGTCTTTGCAGTGTAAGAGGAAGTAGGAGAACTGGAGAGAAGCCGGTGGGAACCCAGTGAGAACCTGGAGGGAACCCGGTAAGAGTCCGGAGAGAAGCCGCTAAGAGTCCGGAGAGAACCGGGAGAAAACCCAATGAGAACCTGGAGGGAACCCCGTGAGAACCAAGTGAGAATCCAGTGAGAACCCAGTGAGAACCGGAGCGAACCGAAAACCCGGAGGGAACCCGGTAAGAGGCCAGAGAGAACCCAGTGAGAACCCGGAGGGAAACCGGTAAGAGTCCGGAGAGAACCGGGAGAGAACCCGGAGAGAGCTCGGGAGGAACCCGGTGAGAACCTGGAGAAAACCCAGTGAGAACTCGGTGAGAGCCTGGAGAGAACATGCAAAGTCCAGAGACAGTACTAACCAACGTGCAGCGTTTTTAAATATATTTTTGATATATTTTTTAAAATATATGCACAAAATGATCATTGTAACATTGCACTGGAAGCATACTTGAAAAAGTATTTATTAATTAGAGTAAGCCAGAAGCATAATTGAACATACTGTTACCATAAAAGGAATATATTGATAGAATATTGTTTTGGATTTGCTAAACTCCATAAATGTCTAATGTACTCTTGACACAAACAAAGCAAACTTTAATTTCATTCAACAAATGTCAAGTTAACTAGTTATTAACACACTAAAGATTACACTACATTTACATTTAGGTCATTTAGCAGACGCTTTTGTCCAAAGCGACTTACAATAAGTACATTTGTCAAAAGAAGGAAACAAAGAAACCACGACGTATCATTGCCGATAAAGTAAGAGCTAAAAATAGAACAAGTGTTAGGTCCTCATCTGAGTAAAGTAGTACTTCAAGAGCAACAGTGCTAAGATCAGAGTGCTATAGGTAAGGTTTTTTGTTTTTGTTTTTGTTTTTTTTGTTTTTGTTTTTTTTTGTTTGTTTTTGTTTTTGTTTTTTTGTTTTTTTTTGGGGGGGGGGGGGTGTCGAGGGAGGGTGCTAGTGGGTCATGCTATGTAGAGTCAAGGTGAAGTCTGAACAGGTGAGTCTTGAGCCTTTTTCGGAAGATGGCAAATGACTCTGCTGTCCTGACATTGGTCGGGAGTTCGTTCCACCACTGAGGCGCCAGAACAGAGAAGAGTCTGGACTTTGCTGAGCGACATTTGCTTGATTTCAGCGATGGTGGTACCAGCCGGCCAGCTGAAGTAGAAGAGCGAAGTGCTCGCTTCGGGGCATGAGGTTTGACCAGTGTTTGAAGGTAGAAGGGTGCCGTTCCATTGATGGCCCTGAAGGCCAGTGTCATCGTCTTGAATTGGATGCGTGCTGCAACAGGGAGCCAGTGGAGGTCACGGAGGAGGGGGGTCACGTGGGAGAATTTGGGTAGATTGAAGATAAGGCGTGCTGCAGCATTCTGGATACGCTGTAATGGTTTAATCGCAGAGGCCGGGAGTCCGGCCAGGAGAGAGTTGCAGTAGTCAAGGCGGGAGATGACCAGTGCTTGGACCAAGAGCTGCGTTGCATCCTTTGTGAGGAGGGTCCGAATCCTGCGGATATTGTAGAGGGCGAATCTGCAGGATCGGGCCACAGCAGTGATGTTGGGGGTGCAGGATAGTTGGTCATCGAGGATTACACCCAGGTTCCTCGCAGTTGAGGAAGGTAATACTGTGATGCCCTCGACAGTGACCGACAGGTCCGTGCAAGGGCAGTCTTTCCCTGGGATGAAGAGGAGTTCGGTTTTGTTCAGGTTGAGCTTGAGGTGATGTGCAGTTGTCCAGACAGAGATGTCAGCCAGACAGTTTGAGATGCGAGTTGCAATGTGAGCGTCAGAGGACGGGGAAAAGAGAGGAACAGCTGGGTGTCATCTGCGTAGCAATGGTAGGAGAATCCATGCGATGTGATAACAGAACCTAGTGATCTGGTGTATAGTGAGAACAGAAGCGGTCCTAATACTGAGCCTTGAGGGACGCCCGTGTCCAGAGAGCAGGGTTTGGACATAGAGCCATTCCATGTGACCTGGAAGGTGCGGTTTGTCAGGTATGATGTAAACCAGGCGAGAGCAGAGTCAGTTATGCCAAGTTCAGCCAGAGTGGAGAGGAGGATTTGGTGGTTGACTGTGTCGAATGCAGCAGATAGGTCGAGGAGAATGAGAACGGAGGAGTGGGACGAGGCTCTGGCGTCTCGCAGGGACTCGGTCACTGTGAGGAGGGCCGTCTCAGTGGAGTGAGCAGTCCTGAATCCTGATTGATTAGGGTCTAGGAGGTTTTTTCCGCAAGAGATAGGATGACAGTTGGTTGTAGGAGGCACGTTCCAAGGTTTTAGAGAGGAATGAAAGAAGAGATACAGGTCTGTAGCTTTGAATGTCAGTAGCGTCTAGGGTGGGTTTTTTAAGGAGAGGCTTCACGATAGCGGTCTTAAAATCCGCTGGAATGACACCTGAGGTGAGGGAGGAGTTGATCAGGGTGGTGAGGAATGGCAAGATGTCGTGTGAGATGTCCTGGAGAAGAGAGGAGGGAATCGGGTCAAGGGAGCAGGTGGTGGCGCGGTTAGATGTAACAAGTGCGTGGACGTCCTCAGAGGTGAGGGGGCTAAAGCTGGTAAGACCATCCGAGTTGAGAGTTGGGGGAGATGTCTTCTGGGAGGGAATAGGCGTGAATGAGGAGCTGATGTCATGTACTTTCTTGGTAAAGTAAGTTGCAAAGTCATCGGCAGTAAGGGAGGAAGGGGGGGTAGGGGCAGGAGGGGTGAGGAGGGAAGAGAACACGGAGAAGAGTTTCCTAGGGTTGGAGGCAGAAGAGTTGATCTTTGCCAGGTAGAAGGCAGATTTGGCTGCCGAAACAGTTGAGGTGAAGTCAGAGAGGAGGAGGTGGTAGTGAGCAAGGTCCTCGTGATGTCCCGATTTCTTCCATTTTCTCTCTGACGCTCGCAACAATGATCTGTTGGTTCGCAGAGGTTCAGACAGCCAGGGAGGGGCGGGAGATGATCGCGCCGGTCGTGAGATTGAGGGACAGAGTGTGTCCAAAGAAGAGGAGAGTGAGGACATCAGGATAGAGGAGGCTTCCTCAGTAGACATTAAGGAGAACTGTTCCGAGGATGGGAGCGAGGAGATAATAGTTGAGGAGAGAGCGGAGGGTGTGAGGGATTTCAGGTTGCGGCGGCTGGTGACCATTCGAGGCGTAGAGTGGAGGGATGAGGTGGGCTTCATGGGGATGGAGAAAGACACAAAGTGGTGGTCGAACACGGTGAGCGGGGTAACAGAGAGTACCGAGATGTCACAGGATCTTGTGAAGACAAGGTCAAGTTGGTTCCCGGCCCGGTGAGTTGGTGGAGAGGGGGACAGTGTAAGGTCAAATGCGGAAAAGAAGTCTATGAATTCAGATGAATGCAGCTTTCCCGGGTGGATGTTGAAGTCACCGAGGACGACGAGTGGTGTGCCATCATCAGGGGAGCAGCTCAGGAGGGCATCCATCTCATCCAAAAAGTCACCAAGAGGACCGGGTGGGCGATAGATCACTATGATGTTGAGTTTGAGAGGAAGCGTGACAGAGACGGCGTGAAATTCAAGCGTAGATCGGGGTAGGTGGTCGAGAGGAAGGACCTGGTAGGACCATGTGGGTGAGATGAGGAGCCCAGTTCCTCCTCCTCGCCCTGTTCGTCTTGGGGAGTGTGAAAACGAGTAGGCAGTTGAAAGGGCAGCTGGAGTGGCAGTGTTTTCTGGGGTGATCCAGGTCTCTGTGAGGGCCAGGAAGTGGAGAGTCTGCAGGGAGGCATAGGCTGAGATGGTGTCCGCCTTCTTGACTGCAGACTGGCAGTTCCAAAGCCCTCCTAGTACTTCAAGTTCCTTACCGGTGGAGAGTGGTGGGTAGCAGAGATTGGATGGGTTACAGCCTCGAGTGAAGGGACTTCGGTGAAATCTTCTCCAGTGCGATGTCCTGACTGGGATAAGACACATGGCTGCGAGGGGTTGAGATGTTATACCTACCTCAATGGGCTTCCTCTCTGGACTCCCACAGATAGACTCCCATTGTCTTTGTTCAGCTGTCTTCGTTCTGATGGCCCGACGCTGCAGCTGACGCTGAAGTGACAGCCTTTTAAGTGCTCAATTTACCGCAAGTACTGACTGTGGCTCCTCCTTCCCTCTAATCAAGTCTATTCACTACAGGTGAGCTGGCTCAAAAACAAGCTGATTGCTCACTTAGCACAGACAGCTTCACAAGAATTTCAACAACAAGCTAGCAATACTAGACTAAATGTTACCACTAGCTTTACTCACACAATGCCTAAACTCAAATCTACAATTAGTTTCTGACTTACCAACAAGAGACAAAGCAGCTTCCTTCCTTTCTCCAGACAAAATGTGGTTTGAAGAGAGTTACTGCTGTCCCTTAAGTTCTGACTGTGGCTCCTCCTTCCCTCTAATCAAGTCTATTCACTACAGGTGAGCTTGCTCAAAAACAAGCTGATTGCTCACTTAGCACAGACAGCTTCACAAGAATTTCAACAACAAGCTATCAATACTAGACTAAATGTTACCACTAGCTTTACTCACACAATGCCTAAACTCAAATCTACAATTAGTTTCTGACTTACCAACAAGAGACAAAGCAGCTTCCTTCCTTTCTCCAGACAAAAAAAATTGTCTGGAGTGTTATCTACTTGATGTTTCGCGAGAACTGTCTTCCTCACAGACACTTCACATCTCTAATCAAGTCAGGACTTTCATGAGAAGACTGAAAGGGTTAAGGGAAAGAGTCCCAGCAGAGAACTAGTAGTCCTAGTGGTCTTACTAGGAGAACTTCCATCACTGGAACCAGAATGATTCAGGCCTGATGACACACCAGCAGTGGGTCATGGTGTACTACATGTGGACTGTGAGATCAATCAACCCAAAGCTGACATGTCTTACTCATGTGACGTACCGAAGATAGTGGAGGGGTCGCACCACAGCCATGTACCTCTCCACACACACCAGACAGAGCAGCAGCGGCTTCATCACAAGCATGATGGAGTTGAGCAAAGTCACCACAGCCAGCACATCGTTACTCCGCCACAGCAGGTGATTGGCCCCGAATATGGGCAGGGACAGGTAGAAGCAGAGCTGGGCGAGAGCCAGGTGCAGGAGGAAGAAGTCTGCAGGAAGTATGCCAGCAACCTTTGACCTTTGAATGTAGTAAATGATAAATAAAGCTGTAACAGAACTGCATGAAGACAAAAATACTGGTATTCACAAGTAGGATAAGCAAAGACTGCATAAGAAGTGGACGTTGTCATGGTGACGTTGCCGTTGGTTTGTGGACTAACTTTTTTAAGCCTTGAGTTCGGCATTTTGGCCGTCGCCATCTTGTATTTTTTGCAAGCAGTGAAGGAAGTGACCATATTTGGACTGTGGAGGAGTGACAGGTGGATCTGATGTACACAAGCAGCAGAGCAGCACCCGTACTGGATCTGGATCCATCAGGATTCTGGTGTGAAGCTGCTAAGTTAGCTTCATAATTCAAGGTCAATTTTACAGCTAAGTGTTAAAGTCATCTTAGTATCTAACTGCAATGGTAGCAACCTGTCAATCAGCAGGTAGCCCCGCCCCTAAAGGACTCTAAATGTACTAAATGAACATCATGCTGGATTGAAGAAGACTTGAAACTAGAGATTGAGACCATAAACTCATGTTTACTGAGATAATACATCAAGAGAGAAGTAGAAACATTAGACTTTCACGCAATCAGACTTATTTTGCAACCAGAGGAGTCTCCCCCTGATGGCCAGCAGAGAGAATGCAAGTTTAAGGCACTTCAGCTTTGGCCTCACTTTCAGAACCAGAGGTTGCTGCCTACGATAAGACTGTATCTGAATGCCTCTTTTATTTTCAGTGAATTAAAGATGCATTATGGCTGTCCATGTCCCAGCATGAGGGAAATATTTACCTTTGTCTGAGGATGTGACAGACGAGCCAGAGGTTTGATGGCACGCCGGTGAGGAATTCAAAGCAGGAGGTGCTGACCAGGATGAGGGTGCCTAGCGAAGGTCTTCCTGATCTGCCAGCACCACCAACATCATAAGGATCACACTCAGACCAAAAATATGCTGAGGCTGAGGAAGAAGAGTTTCCAGCGGACCTGTTCATACTGTGGAGGAAGAAGGAAACGGTGCAGTGACGATAGAGCCTGGAAACTTCACATTGGACGAAATCAAAACTACCAGGACAACATGATCTTGTATTCTTGTAGTTAAAGTACAGTAATGATAAACATGATTTTATAATAAAGTACCTGTAACAAACCTTTCGGTGTGAGTGGCGCTCTGAAGGCAACTGGCTTCTTCAAACTATTTGCTCAGTGTTGAGAGTTCAGCTGCTGCCTTCAGAGATGCTCTGCATGACTGATTTGCATGGAAATGCCATGATACAGTGTATTCTACTGAACAATGTGAGCCTACTGCACACACTTCATATGTGTATGTGATCTTCTGCTATAACTAGCTAGCAACCCCCCCCCCCATACACAAACACACACACACACACACACACACACACACACACACACACACATTTTCATTATTTCCCTATTGTACCAGAAATGTTGAGAACCGTTGCCCAAGAACCTTGAATTTTGTGAACAGTTATAGCCCTTTATTTGATGATGTGATATATTGTACTTTTTATTACAAGTGAGGGTTTCACATAAGACATAAAGAGGGATGTGAAATATGGCAATATACATAAAAATACAATTTAAACTATTATAAAGTCATGAAATAACCTCAAATTAATTAAAATAAAAATAGCAGTGCATTTACAGTGCAAGACATGAATACATAGAGCCGAGTTTAGTAGTGTTACAAATGCCCTTGAACGCAGCTTCGGTGACGTCTCGCAGTGGTGCTGAATACAGGCCTCTGGTTGGCTGGCGGCTGGCGGCGCAGCCTAAAGTGCGCTTGATGTAGAGTCAGCGTGTACCGTATGAGCAGAGCTCTGTCTGCTTCAGGGTTGTTCTCAGAAGTGCAGACTCCACCCGCACACATACGCCAACAAAACAAAAACGACAAAAGACGCGCTCACACGCTTTCAACGACAACTCGCGCGGAATTTAGATACACAACGCATCCGTGGCGGGAGACGCTGAACAGAGCAATATAGAAAACATAGCCTTGTTTTTTATATTTAAATCCTGTCAAAATAAAGTAGCATAGCAGAAATAGTTGCCTCGATAAACGGTTCTGTCGTGGACGACAACGGAGGGATGGAAGATTTCGGAATATATGCGGTTTTCGGACTAAATGGTCCGCCTCAAAGGCTGCTGAGGTAACTGCGATACACGATGACATTTAGCGTTGACAGCGACGTTAACGGCGACGTTAACTTTAGCCAGTTGCTCACATCGACACATAATGTCTGTAAACCTTAATGCACTGCAGCTCGAGCGTTGTTCTACAACGTTACGGCTTCTGTACGCGGTTGTTTGCGCCTCTCAAAATGCGCTGTGTTCATAAAGAAGTATACGTCGAACACAGCTCTGTTCTAGTCAACACATGGTAATAAATACGTAAAGATCTCTAGCCTCGTGTTTGTTGATAGCAGGGGGAGTAATACTATTTTTGTCGCGTCAGTGCTGCAGGTTCGTGCAGGGTGTTCGTCGCAGTTCCTCCGAGTGTCCGCCAGGTGGTGCTGTTCAGCAGCGGGCCGTGGGGGGAGCGGATCTGCGTCGACGCGGAGCTCAACGATGCGGACCGGTTTCCCATCACGATCGGAAAACTGACTCCATATAACAAGTAGGTTGACTGATGGTGTCCCCATGATAACCCGGTGTGTTAGGCCGTCTGAGTGTAAATGGTTCAGTAACGGGACATGTCCGGCAGGTGCCTGTCATGGGAACAGTGGGAGGAGGAGAGCTGGACAGATGGCGTCACACTGAAAGTCACATTGGAAGGAGGAAACCTGGTAAATATGGACTCCCAGAGTGGTTAATGTTGTTAAATGGCCAAGACCGGGACAATATGGAAATATAACACAGCATCCCTTTGGCAAAACGTATTTATAGTCGTTCATCAAAGCATTTTGGGGGTAAAATTACATTCTTTATGGTAGACACATTTGTGTTTTGACTATTAGGCTAATGGTCCCATATTGTAAAAATGTAGAATGTCACTTATTTAACTCTAAAGCTAGTCTTAGTGCTATATAAATACTGAAGAGTATGGAAACACTCCATCCATGGAGGAACACACACAGCCCATATTCCAGGGTTGGGAGGGTTACTTTAAACATGTATCCAGCACTGATACCTGTTAAACATGTATCCACTAACCTAATCCAAGTCATATATTAAAGTAATGCAACTTGATTACTTTCTGTTAATTTTGGATTACCTCAATACCAACTATACATACTAGGTTTTATGTTTGTTGTTTCCTTTTTCATGTGCAACAACAGCGCTGATATGCCGTCACTATGACTACATCCACTTCTTCTATACATCCTATGCTACGACACATTCGGGACTTTTTTAGGTCTCCAATCAATAGTATGCAAGTTGCCTGCTAATTCCAGTGAAACATTATAGTATGTTATGACTGAACACCATGGCTGCATAAATATCCCACAATGCATTGCGGTAGTGAGGAGAACATTCACAACCGGTTATAATGACAGACAGTGCTGTAACATCAACAATGTCTCAATCAGAGTGTAAATATAAGATTCAACTGTGCTAGGTGTTATCTATATATTTGAAATGAGTCCAGCTCACAAATGTTTGTTTGGTCACATGACGCTGGCTCAGGTTACCATGGTTATGTGGAAAAGAGACATACTCCGCTTTATTCACTGTTGAACGATCGTACACATATTTAGTATGTAGTGCATCGTATGTGACTGAGAACACAGCACATGAAGCTGTTGGAGCCAAGCTGTTGCCCGGCAACACAACTCAGTTGGTGAACAGCGGCTACATTCAGACAGTGTTTTAACATTAAAGCGTGTGAACGTGTTCTTGTAGGAACCCAAAATACAAGTATGAACCTGGAAATGTGAGCAATGTGTCTCTTTGAGAGCTGTTGTTCTATTTCCTCAGATAACAGCAGATTGTTCAGAGCCAGAGCTCCTGTCTGTGAAGGAATACACACCAAAGGTAACCTGTGTGAATGAGCATCTAATACCAGTATCAGAAATAATAAGCCATTGAGACATCAACCCCATAACAAGGGCTCCAGGCAGCAGTCATAGTACATTACATTATTACAGTTAACACAGTCCCTCTCAGCAGCCCTGAAGGCACCACCTGTCGTTTGTACGGTTGTAGGATTTGAGTTGCAGCAAAGACTTGACCCCATGTCCCCCTGAAAAGCCAACATGTTAGTGTTGCGGTGTTCTGCTCATCTCAGTCTTCCTCATTAACGCGGTGGCCATCAGTGCATGACCGACGGGACATAATGTACTGAAGCAGCAGATTCTTCCAGTAACAGTTACACCACGGAAGCTGTTCTTCAACCATGTTCAGTCTTCCCAGCAGCTCTTCATGGGACAGCTTCCATCATTTGGCCCGTCCACATTTTCATTGTAGGAGTCTGAGAATCATATAAGAAGTTGGTAATACTAATTTATCTTGGTGATCTAGGCAAATCACATTCTAACCGTTCACCCATGAATTCCATAACATCCCTCCATAAGAGGAAAACCATATGGCATTCCCATGAAGCGTACCCTGTTCTGTTCTACATGTCCAACACAACCAGCTGTGTGGGACTGATGATACATTACTGATGGCTGTTTCTTTCCCAGTTTACTTGGAATCTGATTTCAAACCGCGTATTTGCTAAACTGATGAATAACAGTGACTGTTGGTCGTCCCAGGACACCGTGGCTCCCCTCACAGCCCGGCAGCTCCACAGCAAGAGGAAGAGAGAGCCGGTGTCAGAGGAAGAAGGTGACGAGAACAAGATGGCGTTGAGAGGGGAAGAAGAGAACCTGTGTCCAAACGGCGCCGTGGACAAGGCAACACCAGTGCGAAAGGCCAGAGGTCAAACCAGGGGGGGCCAGAAGCTGTTCGGTGGTGGAGCAGATGCGGTGAAGATGAAGGGAACAGGTGAGAGAGAGCATGTTCTGTGAGGAGTATTCAAAGATCATAATGTGGGCATTAAATGTCGTGATGTAAAATCTATAACTCAACCAAATGAGTCAAAGTTAATCTTTCACCATGAGTTTTACAGAACCGGTTCTGAAAAGTGAAGCCAAGCTGAAGTACTTTAAACTTGCATTCTCCCTTTGGGCCACCAGGGGGCGACTACTCTCTGGTTGTATAGAAGTCTATGAGAAAGTGGTCCTACTTCTCTCTTGATGTATTATCTCAGTAAACATTATAAACATGAGTTTATGGTCTCAATCTCTAGTTTCAAGTCTTCTTCAATCCAGCATGATGTTCATTTAGTACATTATGGTCCATTTAGAGTCCAACAGACCAGAAAGCAGGGGATGCTTTAAGGGCGGGGCTACCTGTTGATTGACAGGTAGCTACCAATGCAGTTAGCTACTAAGATACTTTAACACTTAGCTGTAAAGTTGACCTTGAATTATGAGGCTAACTTTGTTAGCAGCTTTACACCAGAATCCACATGGATCCAGATCCAGTACGGGTGCTGCTCTGCTGCTGTCCCTCCTCCACAGTCCAAATATGGTCACTTCCTTCCCCTTCAAGATGGTGACGGCAAAAATGTTGAACTCGAGGCTTCAAAACGGTAGTCTACAAACCAGCGCGTGGCGTCACCATGACGACGTGCACTTCTTCTATGCTGTCTGGTTGTGTACATTTACATTTACATTTAGGTCATTTAGCAGACGCTTTTGTCCAAAGCGACTTACAATAAGTACATTTGTCAAAAGAAGGAAACAAAGAAACCACAACGTGTCATTGCCGATAAAGTAAGAGCTAAAAATAGAACAAGTGTTCGGTCCTCATCTGAGTAAAGTAGTACTTCAAGAGCAACAGTGCTACGATCAGAGTGCTATAGGTACGTTTTTTTTGGGGGGGGGGGGAGGGGGGGGTGTCGAGGGAGGGTGCTAGTGGGTCATGCTATGTAGAGTCAAGGTGAAGTCTGAACAGGTGAGTCTTGAGCCTTTTTCGGAAGATGGCAAATGACTCTGCTGTCCTGACAGCGTGTATTTGCAGTGTATTTGCTAGAGACTGCAGTGTTCCTAAAGAAACCGTTGTTTTGCTAATGCTTCTCAGTGCTGAAGACACTCGTGTGGCTAAGTGTGGACGAGGAAAGCATTTGTTTTGTACTTTTCCTTCCAGCAAATGTTCTTCACTTTCTCCATTCTACAGCTAATGGAGCAGCAGAGGGGATTGTGGGAAGAACACCTCCTCAGAGTGCAGCCAAGACGAAGAGTAGGCAGGCCAAGACTCCCACACAGACCAGTGAGTTGGTGCAAACACATCACATAGCATTCTCTCTCTACTTTGGTTCTCATTGATTCACCTTTCAGTCCCGTAGCTGGTCCGTTGATGCACATCGCCCACCACAAAATACTGCTCCTCTATAGATAACCTTGGACGGGCCCTGTGGTTGCAGCTTCTTGGGTGCCACTGTAGAAAAATCCACTCCTGCCCTTTCTTGCCACCAGCCAGATGCTCTTATCTGTCTGTCATATGTGAAACTGCAGCCAGAGGATGCTTTCACTGGAAATGGGGTGAAATATAACCCACCCCCAGCACCCCTTAATGTTTTACTTGTTTGAGATGCATTGCTTCTAGCGGCCTCTCTGGTGGTAGGTGGAACTGCAAGTGAGCCTCTGGGACTCATCTCCCTCACCCAACAGTGTCGACTGTCTCTCCTCTGAATGGTCTTCTTTCTCTGGCTGTTGATCCTCCATTGTGAGTCAGCAGTAATGAAATGTACCTGGCTGCACCGGTCATACACTTTAGACTAAAGGGAGCCTGACTCAGCTGTTGGAAGTTCCCGATTTCCGATTACAAGTAAATGCAGCATACTTCCTTGGGCAAAGCAGCAAGTACAAGCACTTTCATTGGTGGTCACATGATCAACCACCATGGTTTTAACTCACTCTTTGATCGATGAGGTATTGAAGAGACATTAATTCAGTTTCTCCTGCAGCCCCGTTGGTCAGCCCGTCAGGTCGCTGGGGTCAGACACTGTGTCCCGTTGATGCTCAGACAGCTATTCTGATTGGAGGGCAGGGAGCCAGGATGCAGTTTTGCAAAGATCCCATGTGGAAGCTCTGCACAGGTCTGTCGTCAACAACAACAACAACAGTTTGGAATCTGTTTCATATGAGGTTGTAGTGGCATTCTTGTTTTAAATATTTGGGTGTTCTTTGTGTCTGTCCAACAGAGGACATGTCCTGGTTTGCAGCAGAGACTCTAGCGGAGGGTCCGACCCCCGAGGCCCGGATCGGCCACACCGCTGTGTACGACCCCGACTCCAGGCGCATCTTTGTGTTCGGAGGCTCAAAGAACAAGAAGTGGTTCAACGATGTTCACATCCTGGACACACAGAGCTGGAAGTGGACCATGGTTGAGGTGTGTGTCTTTGCCTGTTTTCACTCCACAAGTCCATGTTTGCTTGTCCTCGTTCTTCAAGTCCTCCTCGTGTCTCCTTCAGGCTCAAGGCAAGGTTCCTCCTCTGGCCTACCACAGCTGCAGTATGTTCCGGGGCGAGCTGTTTGTGCTGGGAGGAGTGTTTCCTTGTCCAAACCCGGAGCCGGACGGCTGCAGTGACTCGCTCTACATCTTCGATCCCCACCTCTCCATCTGGTACCAGCCGATTGTAACTGGACACAAACCCTCCCCCCGCTCAGGGTAAGATGGTTTGATCCAAATGGCTTCTCAGCAGTCCCTTTTTCACAAGTTTAATCACTTCCTGTTCTGCCTGCTTCGTCCTCCCTCTGTGTTCCTGCTCCAGCCACTCGGCCTGTGTGATGCAGCAGAGCAAGATCTATGTGTTTGGTGGGTGGGACACGCCCGTCTGCTACAACGACATGTACATGTTGGACCTCGGTAAGACACGCCTACACACACTCTGACCACATCACCCCCACCCTCCACTATGACCACATCACCCCCACCCTCCACTATGACCACATCACCCCGTCCTCCATCACCTCCACTCTGACCACATCACCCCCACCCTCCACTCTGACCACATCACCCCCACCCCCCATCACCTCCACTCTGACCACATCACCCCCACCCTACACTATGACCACATCACCTCCACCCTCCACTCTGACCACATCACCCCCACCCACCACTCTGACCACATCACCCCCACCCTCCACTCTGACCACATCACCCCCACCCCCCATCACCTCCACTCTGACCACATCACCTCCACCCTCCACTCTGACCACATCACCTCCACCCTCCATCACCTCCACTCTGACCACATCACCCCCACTCTCCACTCTGACCATATCAACTCCACCCTCCACTCTGACCACATCACCCCGTCCTCCATCACCTCCACTCTGACCACATCACCCCGTCCTCCATCACCTCCACTCTGACCACATCACCCCCATCACCTCCACTCTGACCACATCACCTCCACCCTCCACTCTGACCACATCACCTCCACCCTCCATCACCTCCACTCTGACCACATCACCCCCACTCTCCACTCTGACCACATCACCTCCACCCTCCACTCTGACCACATCACCCCGTCCTCCATCACCTCCACTCTGACCACATCACCCCCACCCTCCACTCTGACCACATCACCTCCACCCTCCATCACCTCCACTCTGACCACATCACCTCCACCCTCCACTCTGACCACATCACCTCCACCCTCCATCGCCTCCACTCTGACCACATCACCTCTACCCACCACTCTGACCACATCACCTCCACCCTCCATCACCCCCACCCTCCACTCTGACCACATCACCCTGTCCTCCATCACCTCCACTCTGACCATATCACCTCCACCCTCCACTCTGACACATCACCCCCCATCACCCCCCACCCCCCCACCTCCACCTCCACTCTGACCACATCACCTCACCCCCACTCTGACCACATCACCTCCACCCTCCATCCCCCACCCTCCACTCTGACCACATCACCCCCCACCCTCCACTCTGACCATATCACCTCCACCCTCCACTCTGACACATCACCCCGTCCTCCATCACCTCCACTCTGACCACATCACCCCCCTCCATCACCTCCACTCTGACCACATCACCCCCATCACCTCCACTCTGACCACATCACCTCCACCCTCCACTCTGACCACATCACCTCCACCCTCCATCACCTCCACTCTGACCACATCACCCCCCTCTCCACTCTGACCACATCACCTCCACCCTCCACTCTGACCACATCACCCCGTCCTCCATCACCTCCACTCTGACCACATCACCCCCACCCTCCACTCTGACCACATCACCTCCACCCTCCATCACCTCCACTCTGACCACATCACCTCCCCCTCCACTCTGACCACATCACCTCCACCCTCCATCCCTCCACTCTGACCACATCACCTCACCCCCACTCTGACCACATCACCTCCACCCTCCATCACCCCCACCCTCCACTCTGACCACATCACCCCTCCATCACCTCCACTCTGACCAATCACCTCCACCCTCCACTCTGAACACATCACCCCGTCCTCCATCACCTCCACTCTGACCACATCACCTCCACCCTCCATCCCTCCACTCTGACCACATCACCTCTACCCCCACTCTGACCACATCACCTCCACCCTCCATCCCCCCACCCTCCACTCTGACCACATCACCCTGTCCTCCATCACCTCCACTCTGACCATATCACCTCCACCCTCCACTCTGAACACATCACCCCGTCCTCCATCACCTCCACTCTGACCACATCACCCCGTCCTCCATCACCTCCACTCTGACCACATCACCCCCACCCTCCACTCTGACCACATCACCTCCACCCTCCACCTCCACTCACCTCCACCCTCCACCCTCCACTCTGACCACATCACCCCCACCTCCACTCTGACCACATCACCCCCTCCACCCTCCACTCTGACCACATCACCCCGTCCTCCATCACCTCCACTCTGACCACATCACCCCACCCTCCACTCTGACCCACACTCCACCCTCCACCCTCCACTCTGACCACATCACCCCCCTCCATCACCCCACTCACCCACTCACCCCCACCCTCCCCACTCTGACCACATCACCCCTCCACCCCCCTCCACTCTGACCACATCACCCCCACCCTCCACTCTGACCATATCACTCCACCCTCCACTCTGACACATCACCCCCTCCACCCTCCACTCTGACCACATCACCCCACCCTCCATCCCTCCACTCTGACCACATCACCTCTACCCCCACTCTGACCACATCACCTCCACCCTCCATCACCCCCACCCTCCACTCTGACCACATCACCCCCTCCACCCTCCACTCTGACCATATCACCTCCACCCTCCACTCTGAACACATCACCCCGTCCTCCATCACCTCCACTCTGACCACATCACCCCGTCCTCCATCACCTCCACTCTGACCACATCACCCCCATCACCTCCACTCTGACCACATCACCTCCACCCTCCACTCTGACCACATCACCTCCACCCTCCATCACCTCCACTCTGACCACATCACCCCCCACTCTCCACTCTGACCACATCACCCCCTCCACCCTCCACTCTGACCACATCACCCCGTCCTCCATCACCTCCACTCTGACCACATCACCCCCACCCTCCACTCTGACCACATCACCTCCACCCTCCATCACCTCCACTCTGACCACATCACCTCCACCCTCCACTCTGACCACATCACCTCCACCCTCCATCGCCTCCACTCTGACCACATCACCTCTACCCACCACTCTGACCACATCACCTCCACCCTCCATCACCCCCACCCTCCACTCTGACCACATCACCCTGTCCTCCATCACCTCCACTCTGACCATATCACCTCCACCCTCCACTCTGAACACATCACCCCGTCCTCCATCACCTCCACTCTGACCACATCACCTCCACCCTCCATCGCCTCCACTCTGACCACATCACCTCTACCCACCACTCTGACCACATCACCTCCACCCTCCATCACCCCCACCCTCCACTCTGACCACATCACCCCGTCCTCCATCACCTCCACTCTGACCACATCACCTCTACCCTCCACTCTGACACCCCTACACATCGGCCCAGGTCCACTGATGTCAACCTCCTCCACCCATCATGACCCCGGGCCCCCTCCCCCTCTGGAATGCGTTTCCCAGCCATATCGGCAATTCCAACACTCTTCCGTCCTTCAAGACGGCCCTCACAACTCACCTTTTAAGCTTTCTTTGGTCTTGTTGATTTAGTTATTTTGTAAAGTGTCTTTCATCATCTGGAAAAGTGTCATATGTAACCAATAATAATATTATTATTATTATTATTATTATTATTTTTATTATACACTGCCTGCATAGTAAAATGTTTCTTTTTTTTGTGTTTTCTTAGGTCTGATGGAGTTTTCTGCTGTGAAAACAAGCGGGAAACCCCCCTCTCCTCGAAGGTATTAAACACACCCAGCCAGTTTTAGTACTAGTCAGTTCTTTGTCACTTGTATTGACATTGACATTTCAAGCAATATCAAGTCTCATTGAGCACTTCTCTCAGTTCTGTGATTGACGTGTCTTCCAGCTGGCATGGCAGTGCTGTGCTGTCAGACACCACGTTCCTGATCCACGGAGGGTACAACGGAAACAACGCCCTCAGAGACACCTTCATCTTTGATATCGGTGAGAAGCAGCTCACACACACACATATATACACACTATATATACCATCTACAGCTGGGAGAAGCCCCGTGCATCGTGTGATGTCTGCTTGTAAAGATATTCGGGACAATGAATGGATCAAAGTACATCCACGTAGTTGTCCCTACTCTTTTGAACTGAGGAATCAAAGGTTGTTGCAGTATTCCATTACCAGTAAACTGTCCTAATCCTGTAGTCTTTATTCTTTATTTTAGCTTAGATTCAACATGTCATAGCACACATTTGCTTTTTTTCTTGATAAATGGATTGAAGTAAAATTCCTTCCACTTGATTGGCTTATTGTTTCCGCAGTAATCACTGTCTTATAGGGCTGATGTAAGTATCAAAAGGAATGTGTGAATTTACAGAACTGAGATTGAATATGGTGGCCGTGGTGAATAGTGCTGCAACTAACAATTCTTTTGATTATTGATCAAGACAATAACATTATGGATTTTGCATAATGACGTTTTTTGTCTTGGGTTCAGAAACTAACAGCTGGGCGGAGGTGACGCTCCCTCAGCTGTCCGTCCCCAGGGCGGGGCACTCCATCATCACCATGGATACAGCCGTCCCCCACCGTTTCTCAGGGCAAGATGGAGATGTGGATATGGACGCCGGCTCCATCGGCAGAACCCTGCTGGTGTTCGGAGGTGGTGACAACGAGGGCAACTTCTACTCCGACCTGACGACCGTTGCCGTAGAGGATCTGCTCGCTGCTATTTAAAGCCAGTGAGTCAGAGGGGAAGCCTCACTCCCTGACTGGATGTAAAGCTATTTTAACCCTCACAGACCCTTTATTATTTATGTTCCTCAACTTCGTCTTTCTCTCCTTTTTTGGCATGAGAACTTTTCTTTCTATTTTTTCATGTGTAAGATGTTTTTTTTTATGTTATCCAGAAATATACCGTTTGGGCATTTCTTCTGTACAGATCTGGAAAGTGTAGCTACATTTCCATGAAGTGCATAACGTGAATCTTTAGGGTTTTTTATTAGCAAGTATCTCGGTTTCAAACATCAAACATTTCAGATAATTTTACTCATCAAAAACACGAAACTCAAGTTTTTATGTACATAGCTTAAACCTTTCCAACTTCTTCCTCAGGTATTTTTATGTGTGCTGTGTGTGTGTGTATGCATGCATATATATATATGTTTATATATATATATGTGTATATATATGTGTATATATATGTGTATATATATGTGTATATATATATGTATATATATATATATATATATAGATATATATGTATATATATATATATATAGATATATATGTATATATATATATATGATATATAGATATATATGTATATATATATATATAGATATATATGTATATATATATATATAGATATATATATGTGTGTGTGTGTGTGTTTCTGATACATTTAACTGTGTGGTTGTCCTTTACTAATAAATAATTGGGGCTTTCAGCAGTTGATATCTAGAATATTCTGCCTCTAGACAGCTGCAAGTGCATTTAATGCTAATAATTACAGAATTGTTATTGCCAAAATAGGAATTCATGTTCTCGTGCTGTTCATTTGCACTTGTCTTCTGTGTTTACTTAATAAAGATTTGATTTTCTACACTATATGTGAAGGCTGATCTTCTATTTTGATGCTGGTTGTTCTGCTCCATGTCATTTCTGTAAAGACATGAAGCCACATGTCAACAAGCGTTTCCGTCTGCAGAACGATGAACATTTTGAGTTTGACATGAGACGGTAGGGTCGACTTCATATGCAGTAATGTCATCGTGATCTGATGACACTTTAAACAGAAAGGCCCTTAAATAACATCCCTTTTGGCCCAGTTACTCACCGCTAATGAGCTAATGTCAGGCTAGCAGAGCGACTGTGATGCTTCATGATACCCCCACAGGTCACTCCTCCTCTTGCTCCTCCCCCTCTTCCTCCACTCCCTCCTCCTCTTGCTCCTCTTCCTCCAGCAGGCAGTTGCCCTGTTCCTTATGTACCTGAGCATTGTAGTTATTCTCACGTCACCAATCACACGTCAGCTGACAGGTGCTATTCATGAGTACGGCTGTTACCAAACATATTTATAGAGCTGGACTACAACAGAATAACCACAATGTCTGAACATGGAGAAACCTGCTCAAGTCCATAGGTCAACAGGGCAACTGCCTGCTGGATGAGGAGGAAGAGGAAGGACCCGTGGTGATGTTGTGAGGGGAAGACAGTTGCTTTACGGAAATTAAAATGCACTAACAGTTTCCATGGAAATGTGAGTTCAATGAGCAATACTGTATATAGAGAATGTGTACTGTTTTAGTCAGCATCTGGATAGTATTCAGTCTGATACACTACACATATAAAAATAACATGCTAGTTCACATTTGGAGGGCAGAGACTTTTTACATGAGACAATAACTTTGTTTGAAGCATGAGTTCAATGTTTTGAGTGAGTTCTGACCTTTTTCAGGTGAGCTATAGAGTTGTGTTGGACCATAGAAGCTATTTTGACAAACGCACCTCGGGTTTTGAGAATGTTTACAATGTTTCAAGAAATGAGCCTCTTACTTCATCGATAATGATACGTTGTGGTTTCTTTGTTTCCTTCTTTTGACAAATGTACTTATTGTAAGTCGCTTTGGACAAAAGCGTCTGCTTAATGACCTAAATGTAAATGTAATGTAAAATGTGTTTTCATCCAAATATTTATGCCAGACAGACAGACAGACACTGTTAGTGTTCTGTTATACTGTGTAATACAGTCAAGCATCCTGCAGATGGCGACACTAAAGCACATTTTCATTTCAACAACTCTTATTCAAACAGCTCATGCGAATTCTGTGGAAAAAAAGGTGAGTCATTGAGTTCATGGGGTAAAACATTTTGTTTAAATTTGATATTTTTCCACAAAGCACTGGTCATAAACTACATCGTGTGATGCAACGCCAGTACACCGGGGAGAAACGAGCACATGTTCTGCCAAGTGAGTTGGATTGGTGTTTACTGACAAGTTTCAAGAAAGACCTGGTGAGTCCCTCTGTTACAGTATAGACTATGAACACACTGTTATACTCTGACAAACGAGCTGTTTGTCTCCTATAACAGTGTATGTACACTCCTTCCATCAGCAGAGATGTGATTTTTCCCTGATTCATCGGGAAATCCTGCCAGTTGGATATTCTCCTGGTCATTACTAACAAGCCTCTCATTTCCTGATTTAAAAAAAGGTTCTCCATAACATCCTTGCATTGTGTGGATGGTGTGTATTTGCTATTGTGTCTCTGCAGACCTCCTGATTGACAGAGTTCAGGCATCCCCACTTCCAATGGCAGCCATGTTGTCTTTGTCAGGCTGTTGCTAAGTAACTTGAAAATGCCTATGCCAGCTGTCAGCATCTCACAGTCACCTTTATGGGTAAACCTTTACAAATGGCACCTTATTTCTACGGCTGTGATTGCAATGAAGAACTAATTAAACCACAGCACAGTATAGTTTAATAATCCACTGTGGCCTCAGACCGATTCAGATCAAAATAAATGATAATGGAGAAGCGAATTAGAATTCAGTACAGTTGACCAAGAAGTAGGAATTTATGGAGTAATGATTGAACTACCTTTCAACCAGATATTAGAGGTCACCCTGCTTGTAAATGGACCTGCATTTCTATAGCACATTTCTAGTCTCTTAAAGGACACTTTGGGGAACCGGGAATTGAACCCCTGATCGGAGGATGACTCACTCTACCTCTGAACCACAGCCACCATTGTGAATGAGGCTCATTGGTGTGCTGCTCTCATATATATTTTATATTAACTTAAAATAGCTCTGTGATAGACTGGTTACCTGTCTGTCTCTACATGTCAGCCCTGTGATAGACTGGTTACCTGTCTGTCTCTACATGTCAGCCCTTTGATAGACTGGTTATCTGTCTGTCTCTACATGTCAGCCCTGTGATAGACTGGTTACCTGTCTGTCTCTACATGTCAGCCCTGTGATAGACTGGTTACCTGTCTGTCTCTACATGTCAGCCCTTTGATAGACTGGTTATCTGTCTGTCTCTACATGTCAGCCCTGTGATAGACTGGTTACCTGTCTGTCTCTACATGTCAGCCCTTTGATAGACTGGTTATCTGTCTGTCTCTACATGTCAGCCCTGTGATAGACTGGTTACCTGTCTGTCTCTACATGTCAGCCCTGTGATAGACTGGTTACCTGTCTGTCTCTGAATGTTGGCCCTGTGATAGACTGGTTACCTGTCTGTCTCTACATGTCGGCCCTGTGATAGACTGGTTACCTGTCTGTCTCTACATGTCAGCCCTGTGATAGACTGGCTTCCTGTCCAGGTGTACTCCGCCTTCGCCCAATGTCAGCTGGGATCGGCTCCAGCCCCTGTGACCCTGAATACAGGATAAGCCGATGGATGGATAAACTCAAAATAATATTTTGGATAAGAATGCAAAAACCAACCAAACTAATTATAAAGGAGCAGATCCTCCAGGGGAAATGTGTGACGGGTAAATGGAGGTGGGGATGTATCTGGTGTCTTCTGTAGGTACCGAATATCACCTGGAGAACTGGAATCAGCAGAGAGATACGGAAAGAGGGAGAAGAGGATATGTGTGCATACAAATGTTTGTAAATTAAATCAATCTTAACAGACATCAGCTGATTTGTAGGAGTGCTGTTTTCTGTGGGCCCCTGGAATCATACACATGTTACACAGCGACAGCAATGCTACGCAAACAAAAACACTAGATAATGACATTTGAAGATATGCGTTTGTTTTTAACAGTCTGCCACATGTAATACAGAGACAGTTAAATAGTATATAACACAAATGTATTATATAATAATAAACCACAGAGCGTTCTATGTGTTCAAGTTAGGGCCATACAATTAAGTAATAATGCAGGAGGCACATCATATTGTAAAGAAGTAAAGGTGGAGCTGTTGTATGCCTGTAGGGGCCTGGTCAGGGGATTTATCTTCATTAAACGACATACACAATCCCTTGCACCTGCCATTCAGTAACCTGGACGAGTCGCGGCCACCACAAAAGGCTCGGAAAAAGCCGAGTAGAGCCGAACGCAGAACGAACCCCCTCCCTCCCCAACCCTCCTCTCTCAGTCGTGGTGCAAGCAGCCATGTTGCCGAGAGCTTGTTCCGGTATTAGAGCAGGATTGTGCGCATAGACTGCAATCGGGCGCAGCTCCTCTCCTCTCTCCCCCTATCGCCCGTGACACGCACCTCCTAACAAGAAAATCGTAGTTTACAATAATGGATTTTACAACTTGATGATTCCTCCTTCATTCGACTGGTCTCAGGAATAATAGCAGTCGGTGTACCGACAGAACGAGCTGGTATATCGCCACACTGCAGTGCAGCACTGTACAACGACCTTATTCCAATCACGCAACACAAGGAACAGCGCCGGTGATTTCCGTGGATTTTGAGTTTCGTGGGCTGCTGTGGCAGTCTACGCCGCCGCGGCCGCAGGAGGATAAGCTAACTAGCTAGCTTTGCTTCGGAAGAACCACTGAATTAGCTAGCTGTATGGGCTAATATTGGCCAGCCAGTTAGCTAGCGCAACATCTTGATTTTCGCCTTTCTCACCTGCCATGTGAACATTTTACATGGTGCTGCTTTTATTTTTGGATAACCTACCTTGGATACCTCGACGGGAACAATTTAATTGTTTTGTGTGAGGTGGGAAGGTCGAGACCTCGCCGGGAATAACTTTGGCCTGAAAGTTTATAGACCCCGGACCTGGTTTCAGATGTGAAAGGAAATATCTCTGCCACAAGAAGAGAAGAACAGGCGTCGACACTGCGTTATGAAAACGACTGTGGATAAATATTCGATGTGCGCTAGATTTCGGCGACAATTGGGGTTTCCTCGGACATTAGTTGGCAACCTTACAGGTTAGCATGCTCGCCACCTAATTGAACCTTGTTCAACATTGCCCCAAGTTTTCTTCAAGCTAACCCAAGTAGCTAGCTGGCCAAAACATCAGGTTGGTAGTCTATTGGCCAACATCGACACTGATACATGCCAATTGGAAACTGAATATCTTCACACCAACGCCGAAGCTAAAGAAGACATTTCGATTTTTCCTTTTTTGTAATTGTTGACAAACATGGGACGTACGGTTGCTGCTAGCTAGTTTCTAGCTAGCTGGCTAACTCGGCTAGCCGCTGATGTGGGATTCAACTTGTTGCTTCACTGGCTATCTATCGTGCTGCTAGCTGGCTAGCACTGGACATCTGTTGGAAATTTTACTCTCCTATCAGCTAGACAGATTTTAAATGCACAAAAGACATTGAAGAATCTTTTTTTCACTGTTCCTCCCCCCCCCTTTTTTTTTGGCAAGTTCCAGTCTCAAAAATGTCAACAAGGATCCCACTGGTGCAAGTCATTGAAAATTCGACCGGGCAGGTGAGACTCTTAATTATATATATATTCTATAGTTGATATTTACCCATCAATCTACTCTGATGTGATATTACTATCTGCTGTGGAAGGGGCTGTGTTTGTCCTTTTACAGTCTCTGGTTGTCTCTTTGCCTCCTCTCTCTCTGTTGTCTTTGCCACACAGCAGTGAATCACCAGCTTGCCTACGCACTCGCACTGGATTTCCCACTCTCTGCAGACTAGAAGAATACATTTAGGTGTCTATTTAGTCTGTGTGTTAGGGCATGTCCTCCTCCCTGACTTTTCAGGACTTTGACCTGTTGCCGTACAGACAGTCATGTCAGACAGTTCCACATTAATGCTACATAGTTTACAATAAAGAAAACGGCATCCACTATGCATTATGATAGTAGGCATGTGAAGGCAAGTGTTTATGCAACCTTGGCCATTAGAAACATGTCTTATCTATTGTAATGTGTCAAAACAATGAAGATCTTTTTTCTAGAGAGAATGGAGTTGACTTTTGTTGGAGGCTTGATTTGTTATGTGTGTTTGTTTTTAATACACAACATTGATTTGTTATTTCTTGTTGTGCTGACCTTAAGTCTTTCCAGTGAGGGTCTCTTGGAAAAAGACATTGTATTGTGCTTGTTCAGGACAATCTTGACATGGGAACATATTACAAAGCTGTACTTGCTGGTTGTCGTTGCAAAGAAGAAGCATTGGTGGCTGTGTGAAAAAGAGAGTGAAAGTTTCCATGTTGTGGGGCAAGTATAATCTTCTAAGAAACATGCTGGATCACTCCTTGATTGACAAATTGATCATAATGGGACCGAGGGCACTCGTGGAACAGATATAGATTTGAATTCAGAGTTATGTAAAAATTGGCTCTCAGATGTTAAATTGGAAATATGTCAGAATTTGGTACAGCTACATGGGGTGATTGAAGGCACTCAACAATATATCCTGATCTGTATTTAGAATATAGCACTTGCTTCTAAGACAGCATCTGTCTTAATTGTATTAACAGTGTTATCTGCAGATTTATTGCAATTATGTAAAAGCAGCACTCGCAGAAAAATCATCATACCTTGAACAGCATCATGTCATAAACAATCTTACAAGGGCTTGATGCAAACATTCGTGTGTGACAGAAGCCAATGGATGACGTCAGCATGTGTATAATGCTAAACCCATTTCTATATTTGTGTTGCTTGAGTATATGAAAGGTATATGAATGGCTGCGGTGAGGATTTGGCGTGATGGATTGTTTTAGCAGTTGTTCTGTAGCTTTGATGAGTCTAAATGGGGCGCATGTACATACATAACAAACATTTGGTTAAAACCTTTGTTAAACAGTTCTTGATAAATCAGACAGTAGCTGTTAAAGAATTATACCATCATAAATAAGGGGAGCAGCATTCAATTATACTTTTTTGTTCTTTCAATTTGTCCAAAGAGCTGTGCCAACCACACTGTAGATCTGCTCTTACCAGCGGAAAACCTCTTGGTGTTGGAGACTCAAAGGTTCAAGCTGTTCAAGTTGTCTGTCTTCTCTTCTTTTATGTATAAAATGCTGACAGAAGTTGTCTGTTGATACCATGATCTCACTGCACGTGTTGGTAAGTGTGCTGGCTTTCCTCTCACAATGGATCACTGCTTCCATTAGAGTCTACAGGAAAACAGATGAACAGCCAGAGTGGTAGGTAGGTAGTTAGGTGTAGGCAAATACCACTTACATATTCTTTCATGGCTCCACCCTTACCTGGAACAGAGGTCAGCAACAATACAGTTGACCTATAAGCCTTACACTGTAGCAGCCTCAAACACACACAAACAGGGCCTCTCCATAACTAGGGATGGGGCAATATCTAAAGAACACTCGCAATAAGTTGAACGTGATGATATGGGATAATCATAAATATAATTGAAAAAGCTGTCTACTTTGCTATCATGGTAGTCAAGAGATAACTAGAGGATAAACAAATACATTTTGTAAGATGTATTTATTCTTTATTCATGCGGTGAGACCTTATGATTTCTTTCACAAGAAAAATGTCCTATCCATGAAGCAATACAAATTTGTGTTTCTAAATGTGAAGTGATTCCAGAATGTAAAATGCCATTTTAAGGGTCTGAAGCATATTTTCATGATTATCGGGATAATACGAAGCTGTTATTTTGGCTACAATAATTGTGACATACAATTTTCATATTGTCTCATGCCTATCCATATCCAGTGCAGGGCTCCAGAGTGCGACCATTTTGGTCGCATATGCGACCAAAATTTTTATGAGTGCGACTGAAAAAAATAGTAGGTCGCACTGGTGCACCTAACGCTGCTCGAGTGAAAAAAAAATCATAAGCGCAGTATCTCTTTATGTTCTCCTGATGGCATCGTGGTCTAAACCAATAAGAGACGGAGCTGGGGCGGGTCCTTGCCTCTGATTGGCTGTGGTCCTTTTCACTGCTGTAAATTGTGTCAGTTCGAACAATGCGAGCGAGCTGAGCAGGTACTCTGAGCGCTTCGATTCTCTTCGAAAATGAAGAGAGGCAGAAAGCCTCGCCCCGAGACTAATTAAAAAGCCCAAAAATATGCCTTCAGACCGGACTGGTTGAAGCAATTTCCCTGTCTGATGTACGATAAAGAAAGGGACTCAATGCACTGCATTTATTGTCGGGAGTGCGGTCAGAATTTGTCCGGTAATAGTGTGTTTGTGGAGGAGTCAACAACATTTGTCCAAAAAGCATACTACATGCCGTGATAAGTGTGTTAATAAAGTGGCCCCTCATCCAGCTGCATTTCAGCGTCAGGCTGTATCAATCAGGTCCGCTGAGGAATCTGAAATGATTATAAAATTCAACGTCCCATACAATATTGCAAAGGAGGAGTTGCCGTTCACTAAATTTAAGTCCGAAATGATTCTGATGAAAAAAAATGCCGACACGCTAAAGAACAAGACAGCTGCGGAGGTTGGAAACGCCACGTACACGTCATTCATGACTGACGGAGACACAGAAGTCTCTACGAAGGAGTGCGTTATTGTCTACTGCTGCATTTTACGTAAAGGGAGTCCGGTCAACATGTTAATTGGACATGTCGAGGTGGAGCATGGACACGCACAGTGTTTGAAGGCCCACATTACAGCATGAGTCATCATGAATAGGAAATTGTATAGTAGCCTATTCCTAATATTATTATTAAAAATGAATAGCCTAAGTAAAAATATAAGTAGGCTAGGCTAAGATCACATAAACAGTTTTCCATTTGCAATCTATAGGCTAGTGACCTGTATGATCTTTTTATGCTGCCACAAAGCAAGCATTTACTGCGCTTGGGCATCAGTGCGCAGATTGGCTGCAGAAAACGGTTCCTCTGGGTGCTGATGGTGCTGCAGTTAAGCTAGGCCATAAGGGGGGTGTCATTATGTAAAAGGAGAGCAATAAAAAGGTGACCTTTTGGCATTAAAGGCGACACGATGAAAAATGTGGGTGCACCTAAATTTTGTGCTGGTGCACCTAAAAAAAAAAGTTAGGCGCACCAGTGCAACCAATGCAAAAAGTTAGTCTGGAGCCCTGCAGTGTGTTTTATGGTTGATGTCATGGTTGAAGTTTGGTGTGTTTTGAACTTATTGATATAACATGTATGTGTATTGAAATAATGGGAGGGAGATATACTGCTGCTGTGCTAACTTTTCACAGTTGTACACTCAGGTTTGAAAGAGTAAAAGCCCTAAGCGGAGTATCTTGGTGATAAATAACCCTAAAACCAAACTTCCTGGTATGCCCTGTTTGTGTACCATTTGCATGCACCAATACAGCCTCCTGTGTTGTTTTGCTGTAGTGCTATTCTTGTTCTGAATGCACCCTTTCTCCCCCTACATCACCTCGTAAGAATTTAGGGGTCCAAGCAAAACGTTTTGGGGTCATACCAAGTCCTTAACTGGGTTTGTAGGCAAAGGGTCACAGATAGATACTCTCACACAACCACTGTTTTAAATGCCATCATGCGTGGTTGACGTATAGACTGTAAATACAGGACAAAATGAAGACTGGTTGAGTGTTCGCACAACTATCTCCATCACTGTCGGTATATTTTGATCTGATTAGTTGGGTAAGAACTAGGGGTGTGAGTCTTAGGCTTCACTTCGATTAACGATACAGTAGTTGGCGATTCGATTCAAGGACAATATTTTGTTGTTGTAACGATTCGATTTGATTCTGTGAACCACGATTCAATTCAGTAACTTGTAACCAAAATTCTATATTCATGAAATAAACATGCAATAATCCGAGTGAGACTATCTGTATTCTTGTGAAAGGTGAAAAAATAAACAGACCACAGAATTACTTATTTAACATTATTTATTCTACAAAAAAGTACTCCTGCATAATATTTTATGCTGAATACAAAAATGTAATTAAACATTGCTCAGTTATAAAAAAAATGTCAATAGGCTACGTGCTGGCAGGGGAGAGAGTGTCTTAAACGTATTAAAACTTTTTTTTTCTCAAGGTTTATTTATTGGTATTTTTGACGTTTTACAGAATGCAATGCAGATACAATTAGATTGATACAATTATAACCCCCCCCCCTTAACAGTAACACTGTACCATTCTATAACAATAGCATTCAGGGATCACAATTGAAATGCACACAAGTAAAAACAAAATCAAAACAAAACTAGAAATACATGTAAACAGTTAAATAACAGTCTAAGGGAAAAGTACAAAAAATAAATACAGATTGAAATTAGAATTACACCTCAGTAAATAGGCTACAATAGAGAAGGAAATGAGGTCAGCAGCACTAAACTCCCACATTAGCATAATCTATCCTCTCCACATCGGTCAAAAAAGGTTTCCATATAGCATTACATTTCTGAGCACACCCTCTAGTAGAGTAACGAATCTTCTCTAACACTAAGTGATGCATCATGTCTTTAATCCACATTTTAAAGGTTGGGGAGAACTTCTCTTTCCACTTGAGGAGTATAAGTCGTCTGGCCAAGAGAGATGCAAAAGCTATAATTTTTCTTGCTTGGGACAAACGTATTAAAACTTTAATCATAATTAAGAATCACGATTCATACGATTAAACGCATTTATATTCATTATTGGTGAAGCCAAAACGATTAATTCTATTATTTATTTTAGCAGATCGATTTAGTTGAATCGATAGGACTGTCAATCGATTGATCAAATGAATCGTTACACCTCTAGTAAAAACGAATATCCCCACTTTGCAGGGATTTACATTACTCTTCAGGCAAGTAGCTGAGACGTTTTACCTGTACGACAGCCAAACTTGTACGAAATAGAAAATGTAGGTCTATTAAAAAATAAAATAAAATTGTACAAAAATGGTCAAAACTCTAAATGTTACACGTTTACTTTGTTATTGTCATGTATAGTGGTTATTTGCATGAAACACATAATTCAAATTATTCGGAAATATATGAATGCATTTTTTTTTAAATATTGCATTAAAAATGGTTTGTGGGGCATTATTACTTTAAATTGGGTCCTATAAACTGCTTACAGCTAGTGTTAGAATGTTAAAGAGGTAATAAAGCCCTCTCTAATAGGGATGCACCGATACTCATCTACTCATACTCATAAAACTTGTAACTCCGATACAACCGATACCGCTAAGGCAACGTGGCGGTAACCTCTTGTCGGTGGACCCTAGTAAGCCTGATGCACAAGCATGTTAAATACATAATTTATCACCAGGTGCAGTATGTGCACAAAACAGACAATCATCAATTGAATTGGCTGTGAAGTTGTTATCTGTGTGTCTGCATGGCATAGTCTGTCAGGGGTTCCACCAGTGTATTACATCCGGATGTAATGTTAGCAAGTGTCCGGTCCAGAGAGGTGTGTGACGGTGACTATGAAGTCAGCAGTAACATCACAGCTGTGAATGTAGCAGTTCAGTATGTGTTCCACTTATTTGCTAGTGAATACATGCTACAACTCCTCAAGACCTGTGAGGAGACACAAGCCAAGTTCCCGTGTCTTGCTTGGCAGCCAGCTGATAATTAAAGTGATGGGGGTTAGCCCTGAAGTCAGCAACAACTCTGGCTGCTCCGGCTCAGGAACACTTAAGGTGGGCTGACCTTTAGCACTAGCACTATTCTCCTTTTTAAGCGACAATCTGCTTTTATCTTTTTTATCTTTAGTATTTATTTATTAATGGGTAAACTGATATCTGATGAAAATTAAAAATGTTTGAACTGTAATGGTTTATTTTTATACTCCGTATTGGCAAGTACTGAAATTTTATGTATTTGAACTTGTACTTGGTTTGGAAAAAATCTAGGTGAAATCCTACTCTCTAATATCTAATTCATATTGCTGTAAAAGCATGTGCTGTATTTTATATTTATTAAAGCTTCGTGCCAAAAAAATATTTTACAAGATTATATTTGAACACATGATTAGGACTGGGTAGGTTTGGGCGGTATGAGCAAAATCTTATCACGGTATGAGTAATTTCATATCACGGTAACGCAGGGCTCCAGACTAACTTTTTCCTTGGGTGCACTGGTGCGCCTAACTTTTTAATTTGGGTGCACCAGCATATATTTTAGGTGCACCCAAATTACAATATTACATTTTCAGCGTCAGTTCACATAGACATTACGTAAACAGAAGTAAAGGTGTAGAAATGTTTATTTAAATCACAGCGCACAACAACAACTTGGACAAACAAACTTAAGTGCTTGTTTTAAAGTGCCTGAAAATAAATACATAACCCAAACAAACAAAACTCAAACACAAGTGTGTGGGGTGCCCTTAGCTCAGTTGGTAGGGCGTCCCCCCCATGGGCCTCGGCCAACAGCGGAGCATTTTCGAGCATTTTCAATCAATCGATTCATTTTTTTTCACGAAAAATGAATCGATTGATCTCCGCATTGTGTAGGACAGACTATAGCTTATTTTGGCTATCCTCTTTTTTTTTTTTTTTTTACAAAAAGGCTTGCTTAAAAGGAATGTGGTGAAGGTTTAGCATATACATATAAAGAAAGGGGTATAGCGGCTACACAGCGGGGTCTCCCGTCTTCACTCTTTGCGCATAGGTTCGTTAAGCATGCCTGTCTGAATTTGTACATAAAAACATGCCACAAGCTGACAAATAATAATAATAATAATAATCATTTTCATGTTGGGCAAATGGCCAAAAAAAAAAAATTTTTTTTTTTAAGTGGGCGCACCAGTGCGCCCACGTAAAATATCTGGTCGCACTACCCCGATTTCTGGGCGCACGTGCGCCCAAATTAGGCGCACTCTGGAGCCCTGCGGTAACGGTATATATCACGGTATAGTGTTTCCCCCTGTAAATTCAATTAATGGCTTAAAATAACCATACTGTCGTATTTGATAATTTCCCTCTTTTATTTTATTTGCTCACAGCAGCATAACATTATTTTAAAGAATATATAATAATATAATAAATAATAAGCCATAAAGAATGTGCAAATGTCTGGTAAACATTTGAACTCCAGCTTTAATTTAAGCTATAGTGTGTGTGCAAATGTAAACACAGAGCTCCAGCTTAATAAGAAATAAAAATAACAAATGAGAAAAAGTTGTGATGGCCTCCGTTATCTCCCTCCATCGTGACTTTTTGTCATACGGTGCCTTTGGCGAAAGACTCTGCCAAGCTCTTTTGTGCGAGAGGAGCTGCTGCAACCTTTGTTTTTGGTGCAGCTGGTGCGCCACGCATCTTTTGGCTTTCATAATACTGCTTTGCATGTTTTAACTTTAAGTGGTGTTACAGATCCACCTACAGGTCCACCTCCAGCAGTAACAGTCGCGCGACACTCTATGCAGAGTATCACTTTTTTTCTTAATCCGAAAAAGTTCCACACAACAGCCGTAGTGCCCTTTTTCGGAACAAGTTCGTCCTCCTCTTTGTGGGTCGGGCTGCCTCCGTTTCTTCGTGACGTTCACTCTCCTCCTCCGCCATGATTGTTATCACTCAGGTAAAGCTGTTTCTTCTTCGTCGTGCTCATGCAATGCCTGCAGTGCTCCGTGTGTCGAGGCGGTGTAATTACAGTGACTTAGAGAGATGCCGCAGAGATCTGCTCTTTCTCCGGTATAAACAGTATTGCAACACTGTGATTACTGTGAGCAGCATGCATGTGACTTAATTACAATGTAAATGTTTCTGAATAAGTTTGTTGTTAAAATTCTGTAAAAAGAGTAAATGTAGTACTTTTTAATGTATCATATCAACTATATTGTCATATGTATATATCATCATAACAACAACATATTTCACCAGTCAGAGAGGTGTTGTGGAAAAGTTACTGACCGTGACTGACGACCACCTTTCATCAAACAGTCATTGGGCACATATAAGAGAGCTGTCAAATGTAGTGAAGTGACATTTGACATCTTTCTGATGGTGTGAAATGCCAGATACCTTAAGTGTCCTTGAGCGGACATGTTGCCAAACAAATGTTGGTACTGGCTGTTCGTTTGAGGAACTTAGTTCAGTGTGACACCAGTTCAACTTTGAATACCTGGCATTTGTACACAATATAGTGATAAAGCAGGTTCATTAAAATGACAAAGCAGAATGTATTTTGTCTCAGAAATGGTTTGATGTTAAAGAAGCAGTAATTGGTTTACAACCTGCACAACTTGTGTGAACATGTTTGCTGTCCATTTGTGCTCTTTGTCCACTTCCCCAGACATGATCAGTTGATTGTCTGATTTCCTGTTTTACAATGTTCCCTCTCTATTCATTGAGCCACGTCTTCTGAAAAGGCAAACTAATGCAGCCAGAAATACTGGTCTGCCTCTTCAATTGTTACATCATCCTCCATTTCATTGTTTGGGTAGTTGCATACGAGCCGAGCAAGCAGGATCCTCCCCACATGGAAGTGTGATGGATTTGAACCATTCATTTGTCCAAGCAATATTTCCTTGTTGTAGAAGCCATGTAGAATAGACGTTAGGGTTGTCACAAGAACCGATACTTCGGTACCAATTCGATGCCGACACGAAAAAATAATTCGATACTAGCTTTTTTCTGGTATCGTCGGAACCGAATATACAACTTTTCACTCGGTGAGCCTGTCGATTCTTGGCGGAACTGACGGGGGCAGTATACGCGTGTGAGCAGCACAGAGCAGTAAGCGGCGCTGAAGAAGAAAACTTGCCGTCTTCGAAAAAAATGGCTTCAGCGAGTGGGAGCGAAAGCACAACACGTCGGCTCGTCGACAAGACAGGGGCGAAGAGTCGCGTGTGGAAATATTTTGCATTCGAGGCGGATGAATCCGGAGCAATTCTTGATTCAAACAAGCCGACATGCAAAAAGTGCCTCAGAAGTTTTCAGACCAAAGGAGGAAGCACGTCAAACCTGGCTATAGGCCACTGCTGTTCTTTTTTGAATGTAAAATAGTTGACTATTGTTATTTATGACCATATTTATAAGCACAGTATTGTTTGTTTTTATACTGGATGGCTATAGGTCTGTTGACAACTGGTACTGCAATTTAAACCTTGTGCAAAAAGATCTTAAAGCACAGTGGTGTTAAATACTTGACAGTTTGAAGCAGTTTTCAATAAATTAGTGAATTTAAAAGTACATGGGTCCTGTTGTTGTTGTTGTTTTTTTTTTTTAAATTGTGGTATCGAATTAGTATCGAGAATCGTGGAAATTCACAGGTATTGGTATCGACTACTGAAATTCTGGTATCGTGACAACCCTAATAGACGTTAAACTAAGTGAAGTAAGTTTTGGACTTGATTGGGTTTGCCCAAGGTTAAAGTCCCAGTCGGCAACGTTTTTTTTGATCATATTCACTGACGCCGACACTTCGCTCCGATAGAACAACATAAATCATCTGGTTTTAGAAAAATACCACGCCTCTACGTGCACATAGAGCCTGTGGTTTGTTTTGCAAAAAATCGACAGAGCCCGGGTCATCCTGTCAAATCAGCACGCAGGGCTGTGTTCGTGCACACACAGAGCCCCTCCCCCCTCGGGTCGTTCCACTATCACAGGGGGGAGGCGGAGGGAAGTAGCAACAATCTTCCAATTCCTCAGTTATAAAAGGAAACAAGGAGGTTGAAAACAACCAAGGAAAAGCAAACACCGGTGGAAAAGAAGGGGAAAAAAAGAGATTATGACGGTGCCCGTGATAAAACCAGAGTCAACATCGGACCCGTGTTTCAAAGGTCGAGGGGGAGGAGCTCGGTGGTCGTGGGGGAGGAGCGTGAGAGTTGTAAACATTCAAAATCTGACAGAGGGCCCTCAATCTGCCGGACTTGCCGACTGGGACTTAGATATATACAAGAACCTTTATCCCGAAATGAAATAAAACAAGGAACAAGGATATGAAGTATAAATCCCAAGATGGCCTGTACAAGGCTTGCCTTACCGACCTGGTGTATACCAAACCTGAGTTCTTCTGAAAAGCAAGTAAATGTTCCCACAAAAACCGCAACAAAG
Source organism: Chelidonichthys spinosus (assembly GCA_029853015.1). Lineage (NCBI taxonomy): Eukaryota > Metazoa > Chordata > Actinopteri > Perciformes > Triglidae > Chelidonichthys > Chelidonichthys spinosus. Next base: position 1,542,150 of record CM056843.1, on the reverse strand, counting down.
CCATCTTAGGCTCCTTCATGAGTTACCTTTTACAGGATGGCTGAGTGTGCAGTCTTTTTTTAAACCAAATTAATGACTGCTCTCAAATGATTCTGCCGACAAGTATAATTTTACTGTCACTGAACATTAGCCCACTTGTACGCTACTTTGTCAACCAGGAAAAGTGGGAATGGGATTTGTGGGATTCCTGTGGGACATGAGACTGACTATTACATTTTATTGTCGGGCTCAGTACCAGCAGGAATAAGGAGAATCATCTGACATTCATTTCATACACACACCTGGCAGAAGTTCAATGCTGATACCTCAACATTCTCATTAAAAAACTTCATGGTTAAACCCAAAGAAACAAAAGTTATAAGATTCCGTGTGTCGCCAGAACAGATTGGGTCTCATTCATGAAATGTTAGTAAATCTGTGAGTGGATTTGCACATTAATCACCTCCGTAATAAAAACCTACTCATTTGATTTGATCGTAGGCACGTGTGTATTTCCATGAATGCCAATCATTCGTAAACTGGTCGGCAATTACCATAAACCCCGCCCATAAAGAGAGCAGAGAGCGCAACCCATACCCATTTGTTGATACTGCTGAAAATGAGTATTGAAACGGTTTTGAATATTCAGTATGAATATATATGGATCCGTACATGTGACAACAATAATGAATGAATGAATGGTTGAAAAGTATTGGACTCTGTTTCTGATCACTTTTGCTGACAGGATCAGTTGAGTCCCTCTCTGCCTCATGTAGTGACGAGGTCGTCTAGTAGGAAAGCAGATGTGCATGCGTGGGTGAGATTCTCTGTTCGTTTTTTTTTTTTTTTTTTTTAAACCACAAATGTTTACAGTATGATTACTATAAATTTCATCCTGTGGTATGTCGTGAAACCAGATATCGCTGAAACCCTAACCATGACCTGACCTTGACTCACATTATTATTATTATTTTTTTTACATTTTAACAGTTGATGAACATTTTTAACGTTTTTTTTCTTTCTCTCAGGTGTTTCTACTCTGAGATTCCTATGTTACATTCAAATTAAAATACATCCTCCGTGATCTTGTTATTTAGGCCAAGTACTCTGATTACAACCAGAATGCATTTTACTGCATTCGAGTTGAATGAATTAGACTACCAGTTCATACCACTTGTTCCAGTTGCAAACTGTGTCTGCTTGTGGACTAGTTAATTGATCATAGAGTTTGCAGGTCGCGTCATTATCTTGGTCGGATGGATTTACTTGCAACAAAAGATTACTTTTTTTGTATCCATGTATTTATTCATGAAGTCCAAATCATAGCATGAACATTTTGTCATTTCTTTGACCATTGTAATCTGCACCATGACTTAATGGTGACAGTTGGTGGTTCAAAATTCCGTAAAACCCCACAATAACAAAAGACAAAGCAAACCTAGTATTCAGGTTGTGTTCCTTAATCCTAGAGGAAACACTGGTATTGGAAACATGAGTGTAGCTTATTTAGTTTGATTTATTTCACATGACACCTTGAGAGTGTGAAAGCCTGGTAGAGAATCTCCCAGCAAGCTGTTGTCTCTGTTGTGCTGGAAATTCAGTATAGATCAGAGAGAAGCACTGCATATGTGAGCAGATTGACACAGGTATGCTGGAGAAGATGTGCTTTGGTTCACCTTTTTGCCTGTCTTTATTCATGCTCCCCTTGAATGAGTCATCGTGTAAGCAATCTATAGCACACACACACACACACACACACACTGCTGTTACGCCCAGGAAACCATAAATTTAGCCTCTCTCCTTACCAGACCAGTCACTAGGCAGATGAACAGAAAGACAAAGCTAGTCAGGGCCCTAGCAACAGAGAACCTGCCACACACACAATTGATCACACACTCCATCGTTTGTTCTTCACACAGTCCCTCCTTTTCCCTGCACACACAGGCCCATGTAGTCAGCCATGTAGTTGTTAATTGGAGCGGAATTAGCTTTTGATTTATGAGTTCTGTGAGCCTTTACATTCTTACACCTGGATTTCCGGTGAACACTTAAATATAGGACAAGCAGTGAATACCTAGGTGTTTAACCAACAATGCAGGGAAGCTCAGTGTGTAGGGTGAAACAAGCCTTTCCAGTTGAGCACGGTAGTAGGTGTGGCAGCTCACTGTAGACCTGCGATTTGAAGGGCTTGACGTCATTCGGGTGAAGGCGTGTGGATTTCTCTCTCAACGGTTCAATGTAATTCCCTTTCTGTTTAGTCATCATAGCCAATCAGCCCTGATTACTTGGATTTCTTCCTGTGATCAAATGTGTGTTTTAATTTCTAGTAAAGGTTAAAAGGAAACTGAACGCAAGTTGCATTTACTTTTAGATTCTGGCCTTTTTCTTATGTTAATATGTAAAGAAAAAGGTGTGTGCAAGAATACATATACAATTGGCATATTAGCAAATATATGTTAAAATCAAAGTAGATTTTCAGGAAACACATTTAAGTTGGTGGCAAACATTCAAGCCTCTGTTGTTTGTGCTCTCGATACTGCACCCAAATAGTAGTTATGTTGCTTATTATCCAAAACCTATTTACCAAGGCTAAGACCGTCTGTGCCAGAGGTGTTTCATGTGTTACTTACACTACAACCCATAATAAGCAAGCCACTCTGATCAGGCTAATAATTCCCTCGCTTTGATTAATGGAGTGTTCACTCAAAAGATATTACAGGATAGCTATTTGAACCCAGTTCCTTAATTTACTTTGTTCACAAAGACTAATTAGAGTTATTAATCATTCTGTTAAACATCAAGCCTATTTTATCTTTGGGGTACTCTTCCTGTGATTTAACATTTCAACACATTCATTATACCTTCTATTCTTTCAAACCACTATTCCATGTCTTCCACATGAGATTGTTTAGCGAAAGTGATAAGCTGCTCAGTAAGTAGAGAAATATCCATACAACAGGCATACAGACCGTAGGACAATAGCGTTTTATTCCCTGTTTTAAATTTAAAAAGTTAGTAGCAGTGTTTTTTTTTTTTCTCCAGGTGAAGTGGGCCAAACCTGCAGGAAACCCTTTACCCCATGTATCTATACATGTATTCATCAGCTTTTCAAATCCACCCTGTGAAAGCTAGGCCTGTTTACTCTGGTGGCTCACACACAGTTGCGTAGCAGCAGAACGAGGGCATGCAGGAAGTGCTGTGCAGTGTGTCCCAACTGTGACAGCAACAGAGCAAAAGGCAGCTTTGAATTTATCTCACTCACTCACTCACTCACTCACTCACTCACTCACTCACTCACTCACTCACTCACTCACTCACTCACTCACTCACACACACACACACACACACACACACACACACGACGTTACACTCACAGCAAACTGAGACTCAGTGTGACACCACCTTGCTAGCAAGTAAGGGGCCTCTCACAAATGTACTAAGCCTGATGCATGGAGAGATTGTATAGCTACTATGCAGTATAGCTAGTAGAGCTGTCAATTTTCCTCTATAATACTATTTGTATTTCATTCCATATTTTTTTCAAATATTCAAATTTGTAATACTCAAATTCAGCCTATTTTTAATATTAACTACACTACACAGGCTTATACATTGCCAATGCCATTGTCGGCAATGTGGTTGTTTTACTTCCTGTCCACTAGAGGGCATTCCTAAAACATTACCAGTAAATTAGGACTGCAGCTATCGAATTTGTTTAGAATCGAGTATCCTACCAATTATCCCATTGATTAATCGAGTAATTGGGGAAAAAAATAATTTTGCAGTGTGTGTGTGTGTGTGTGTGTGTGTGTGCGTGTGCGTGTGTGTGTTTTAACACAGATAAGTTTTAACACAGATAAGTTTCCACATCTTAACATGATATCTAGTAATACTTACCAAATATCAGGCTACAGTCGCTACAAATACCATACGTTGTAACTAGCGATGTTAGCAGGGATGTAATGGGACAAAAATTCAGCCCAGTACTGGATGGAGTGGCCTTTTGTGAGAGCATGTGAAGGGCACACATTGAACCTTTTTTGGAAGTCATTTAAACAGTAATAATAACAAACTTCACTATTTAACAAACGTCTGTTAATTTTGTGCATTTTGCCACATCTTGTTCCAATGTATTTTTTTTCTTTTTAATCTTATCTTCTCTCCGCCACCCATTTCTTTCTCATCTATGTATAAGTATGCATATTATGCATAAAAGACCTATACTGTATATTACATGTATTAGATGCATAGTTTAATATAGGAGACAAAGGAGCATGCAAGCAAAAAATAAACAAAATTATAGCAATGGCCTTTTTTTTTAGTAATTATCACTCCTCTTTTCCTCCAAAGCCATAAGTGTCTAAAAGGTACAGAGATGGAATGGGTCGTTAGAGTTGTTCTTCCTCTGAGCCGGCAATGAAGGTAGTCTCAGGGCACACTCGCACTGAAACCTCAATTTATCTCCTTTTCCAGCAGGGTCTATTCTTCTTTGGGTGGCGTCATGCTCACCTGCTATCTATGGGGCCGTCCACATGGACCAAAACAAACTTTTTTTCTCAGTTTTTCCTTGGCGTCCTTTTCAAGAAAATCTGCATCCAGATGAATCCGCCGAAAACGACTCAGCGCGCTGTAGTACATATTCCAGGCCAAAATAAAACCGCTTTCAGGCACCGATACTCAATAAAGTGGAGATAAGGCAAGATATTGATTTCTTTTCTCTGTGGCCCGATGGTTGTGGACCACTGCTCTAATAGTTCAGTATAAACGGTGCGATTGTGGCATATTGAGGGAAATCCTGAAACCACAAATTAGCAATACAACTGAAAATCAGTTTTAAGTTGATTGTTGCTGATGTTACACTGAAGCATACAGTGGGAACAACAAGTATTTGATACACTGACACACCGATTTTTCAGGTTTCCCCATTTACAAAGCATGTAGAGGTCTGTAAGTTTTATCCTAGGTGCACTTCAACTGTGAGAGACGGAATCTAAAACAAAAATCACATTGTATGATTTTTAAATAATTAATTTTCATTTTATTGCATGACAAGTATTTGATCACCTACCAACCAGTAAAAATTTCGGCTCTCACAGACCTACTCCTTTTTCTTTAAGAAGCCCTCCTGTTCTCCATTCATTACCTGTATTAACTCCACCTGTTTGTTACCTGTATAAAAGACACCTGTCCACTAGGGTTGGGCCTTGTTTGGATTTTCGATCCTCTGTTTCGATTCCTGTTCTTAACGATTCTCGATTCTGATTCTTTGAGGTGCAGGTCAACAGGTCCAGTGTTGCCACAGTTACTTTGAAAAAGTAATCTGACTACTGACTACCCTTTTAAAAAGTAACTTAGTTAAGTTACTGACTACTTGATTTAAAAAGTAACTAAGTTAGATTACAAGTTACTTTATTAGTTACATTCAACAGCTGCATCAGACTACCGATTTTGCCAATACTCACTTTATTGATGTGCTTTTTTAACAGTAACATCAACAATGTATCCACTGACATTTTAAGTTGCACTTGAAAACTATGTCCTGATAGAAAATACATGTTTTTATATAAAAAAATAAAGACAGTCTTTCTTGACTTCACTTAACTTAAATAATTGTTTGCATATTGTAATGGCAGTAACATCATGAATGAACATTTTATGAATAGTGAACCAGCATTAGAGCAGCAAGGATTGGTTTTATGAAACCAAGGATGAGCACAGTCCTTAAGTATGAGCGGCGTGATGACGAAGGAAAGGGGCGGGGCCAACAAGCAGCGAGACATTTCTCCACTAAACACTCTCAAGAGAGACTCCGCTCGCATTTCAGCACAGACTGAGTTAGCAGGAGCTCCGTGAAATTGAGAACTCGTCTTGTTTATTCACACGCTGCGCCTTTTCACCGTCACCGGGCGAGACCTGCTCGTTTAATGTGGTTGTGCCATGCTGTGACTCTAAATGTTTTTTCAAGTTTGACGTTGTATTCTTGAAAGTAGACAACACTTTGTTGTTAACACAGAGTGTACAATGAACCTTTATGTTGCCATCTTTTGCTGAGATGAAGTCGAAATAATGCTTGTATTTCCAGCTGGAAAATGCGTATCTCTCCCCCTCCATTGTTTACGTTTCTGCCGGTATAGCGGACTACACGCGACCGTCCGTTAAGGTGTCGGCTAACCCACGTCACCCCTGAGACGCACGAAGAAAGCAGATCTTTTTCTTTTTACTGACAAAAATAGTAACGCGCCGTGTATTTGGATAAGTAACTTTAATCTGACTACCGGTTTGGCAATAGTAGCGCGTTAGACTACTCGTTACTGAAAAAGTAGTCCGACTACAGTAACGCGTTACTAAGGAGTGCGTAGTTTTCCACATATGTTGCACTGTGCTAATCCATCTTTGTTCAAATTAAAATGAAGACAGACTTTCGAGCGGCGTCTTCTTCTGCCATCCATGTTGAGTGAGTGACGTTCTTCGTTCTATCGCGGAGTCGCCGCACGCCGCGCGGAGTAAAGGCGGGTCCACACCGCACCGACTGCCCGACTCGTGAAGTCGGGCTACTTAACATGGCAGACTCGAACAACGACATGGGCGGTTCACACCTACGGAACTAAAGCCGACGCCATACGTTCTGCGCTTGCGCGAGATGTAATGTCTCCAAAACAACAGGCGGCGCTAATCTGTATTGTGCGCCAAAAAACACGAAAACCGGAAGTAGGCGGTCCTCTCTAGACCACCTTCTTCGATTCTACTGGTTATCTGGTATGTTTACATCGTCACTTCCGGGCTTCACTGATTCGCTAGTCAAGCTGCTAACCTCCACCAATCAGAATGGTAAAAGAGTCACCGACTCGCATGGCGGATTACACATTTGAATCGGCTGAAATGAACCCCGACGTGGGCCGATTCGAGCGACCACACCAAGCAGACTCGTGTCACGGAGGCCGACTCTCTCAAAGACGCCGATTTTCGGTCCGGTGTGGACTCGCCTTAATACAAACAAACTAGTGCGAGCGGAGTAAAACAAACAAACTAGTGCAGAAGTTTAAGAACCGAAAAAAAAGGGTCGCAATTCCAACAGCTTCTTAACGGTTCCAGAACCGGAGGTTAGGAACCGGTTCCCATTTGGAACCGGATCTCGATGCCCAACCCTACTGTCCACACACTCAATCAAAAAGACTCCAACCTCTCCACACTGGCCAAGACCAGAGAGCTGTGTAAGGACATCAGGTACAAAATTGTAGACCTGCACAAGGCTGGGATGGGCTACAGGACAATAGGAAGGCAGCTTGGTGAGAAGGCAACAACTGTTGGCGCAATTATTAAAAAATGGAAGAAGTTCAAGATGACGGTCAATCTCCCTCGGTCTGGGGCTCCATGCAAGATCTCACCTCGTGGGGCATCAATGATTACGAGGAAGGTGAGGGAGCAGCCCAGAACTCCACAGCAGGACCTGGTCAATGACCTGAAGAGAGCTGGGACCACAGTCTCAAAGAAAACCAGTAGTAATACAACGCCATGAAGTTTGCTAATGATCATCTGGATGATCCAGAGGAGGAATGGGAGAAGGTCATGTGGTCTGTTGAGACCAAAATAGGGCTTTTTGGTCTAAACTCCACTTGCTGTGTTTGAAGGGAGAAGAAGGATGAGTACAACCCCAAGAACACCATCCCAACTCGAAGCATGGAGGTGGAAACATCATTCTTTGGGGATGCTTTTCTGCAAAGGGGACGGGACAACTGCACCGTATTCAGGAGAGGATGGATGGGGCCATCGTGAGATCTTGGCCAAAAACTTCCTTCCCTCAGTAAAAGCATTGAAGATGGGTCATGGCTGGGTCTTCCAGCATGACAACGACCCGAAACACACAGCCAGGGCAAGTAAGGAGTAGCTCCGTAAGAAGCATGTCAAGGTCCTAGTCTCCAGTCTCCAGACCTGAACCCAATAGAAAATCTTTGGAGGGAGCTGAAAGTCCTATTGCCCAGCGACAGCTCCTAAACCTGAAGGATGTGGAGAAGATCTGTATGGAGGAGTGGGCTAATATCCCTGCTGCAGTGTGTGCAAAACTGGTCAAGAATAACAGGAAACATATGATCTCTGAATTACAAACAAAGGTTTTTTACCAAATATTAATTTCTCTTTTTCTGATGTATCAAATACTTATGTCATGCAATAAAATGCAAATTAATTAGCCTACTTAGTAATCATACAATGTGATTTTCTGCATTTTTGTGTTAAATTCCTTCACTCACAGTTGAAGAGCTATGATCAAAATGACAGACTTCTACATGCATTTTAAGTGGGAAAACCTGCAAAATTGGCAGTGTATCAAATATTAGTAGTTCTCCCCACTGTAAGTGTGCACTCTCACTCTACCAACTCTATTTGAGCAGCTATGATAATATGGTGCCAAGTCACCAGAAACACAGGAAATAAACAGGACTGTAGCTGAATACATTAGCATGGAACAGATCCCTGTTTACACTGTGGAGAAACCTGCTAACAACAACTTATTCACCAACTGAATCTAAGGTTTAACCTTCAATAAATAATTATATGTTCACAGAAATCCCTGAGCTATACAACACAATAAAACAAGCAATCAGAGAATCTGAAACTAGTTGTCCTATATATATTATATATATATATATATATATATATATATATATATATATATATATATATATATATATATATATTATATATATATATATATATATATATATATATATATATATATATATATATATATATATATATATAATATATATATATATATATATATATATATATATATATATATATATATATATATATATATATATATATATATATATATATATATATATATATATATATATATATATATATATATATATATATATATATATATATATATATATATATATATATATATATATATATATATTATATATATATATTATATATATAATATATATATATATATATATATATATATATATATATATATATATAATATATATATATATATATATATATATATATATATATATATATATATATATGAATTACACCTGAAACTGAAGCTTGTCTTTGCTGAAGATTTTGCTAAATCCCCTACATTTGGCAGCCTTTTAACTTCTGTCCTTTTAATATCCTCTCACTAGAGTGATTATTACACATGAATCATCCCAAAATAATTTATTTCCTTGTAATTAGCTAGTAGTACCAGTTAGTAGCTACAGCCATATTTGGTATTTATATGTGAGAGCTACTATATAGCAAGCAACGTGTGGTGATTAAGAAGAGAACAACTTAAATGTTGGGTGTGTTCAGTTAGATTTTTTTATACCATTCTCTCGCCACCTGTTTTTTTTTTCCTCGTCCCATCTTGACATTAAAGAGGAATATTAATACACATAAATATGAGAAGCAGGAAAAGCAGTGGCTGGATGGAGCGAGGAATCAAGAGGAAAATGAAAGAAGGATGAATATGATACAAACAAACATCAAGATAGAGGGCAGGATTCAGCAAGCGACACATTTCCATGGCAACACTGCCACCACGACATGGAGTTGGGAGCTGTGTGTCTTCTCCCAGCGACATATTTCAGTGTGATCCAGCAGCTGTTTTACCTGCTTGTTACAGTGCTGGGAAAAATATTTGCCCCTTCCTCATTTCTTAGTTGTTGGTTTTTTTTTTTCAATATTTGTCAAAGTTAAATCTTAAAGATCATCAAGCTTATTTTATTATTAAACAAAGACAACCGGAGTCAACACACACACAATGCAGTCTTTAAAGGAAAAGGCTATCCAACCCTACCAGGCCCTATGTGAAAAAGTAATTTACCCCTGAGTTAGTCAATCAACCAATGAACCAAATGTAATTGATTACAGGGTTAAATTTCACAAGACACGCCCAGGAATGATTACTGCCAGACTCGTTTCTGAACATAGCTTAAATATAACCTGTCTGGCAGTACCTAGGGCTCTGTGATCTCCTTGATACGGAAAACGTCGACGGAATCGCAGAATTTCATAATGAAAGTGGAATCAACCGTAAAACGCAGTATTCCGTGAAATTTGTCAAAATATGGATACAATTTATAAAAATCTGGGTTTTGTCACCACACCTCAGCCAAAAGAAAATAAAAAACACGTTGCAGATAGTCTGAGTGAACTGATTCACAACTGAAAGTGAAACTTAAATAGCGGCGAGTGGATCCACAGATGTGCTGACTTTAGACACATGAATGACACTTCCATCAATGATTGCACATACACTTTCATATTTATGCCCATGTTCATGGCCACTGAATGACGAAGAATTAGGACTACATGAATATTTCTTCAATACATTTCTCATATTTACTTATGTACATATGTAAATGGATTGGCGTCACCGGGGCCCCACCCTGGAGCCAGGCCCGGGGTTGGGGCTCGCAGGCGAGCGCCTGGTGGCCGGGTCTGTGCCCACGGGACCCAGCCGGGCGCAGCCCGAAGGAGTGACGTGGGCCCGCCCTCCTGTAGGCCCACCACCCGCAGGAGGGTTCAGAAGGGGCCGGTGCGGTGTGATTTGGGTGGCTGTCCTGGGCGGGTGCCCCGGCGACCCAATCCCCAGACGGTGACTCTAGCAATGGGGACATGGAATGTCACCTCACTGGGGGGGAAAGAGCCTGAGCAGGTGCGGGAGGTAGAGCGTTACCGGCGACAGGTAGTCGGGCTCACCTCCACGCACAGTCCGGGCTCTGGAACCCAACTCCTTGAGAGAGGCTGGACTCTCTTCTACTCTGGAGTTGCCCGCGGTGAAAGGCGCCGAGCTGGTGCCTTTCTTGTTTCGGCCTATGGGCCAAACAGCAGTGCAGAGTACCCGGCCTTCTTGGAGTCCTTGGGAGGGGTACTTGAGAGTGCTCCAACCGGGGACTCCATTGTTTTACTGGGGGACTTCAACGCTCACGTGGGCAACGACAGTGTTACCTGGAGGGGCGTGATTGGGAGGAACGGCCTCCCCGATCAGAACCCGAGTGGGGTTCTGTTATTGGACTTCTGTGCTAGTCACGGTTTGTCCATAACGAACACCATGTTCAAGCATAAGGGTGTCCATCAGTGCACACGGCACCAGGACACCCTAGGCCGGAGGTCAGTGATCGACTTCGTGGTTGTGTCATCTGACCTCTGGCCGTATGTTTTGGACACTCGGGTGAAGAGAGGGGCTGAGCTGTCAACTGATCACCACCTGGTGGTGAGTTGGATCCGCTGGCAGGGGAGGAAGCTGGACAGACTTGGCAGACCTAAACGTGTTGTGAGGGTCTGCTGGGAACGTCTGGTGGAACCCACTGTCAGGGAGGTCTTCAACTCCCACCTCTGGGAGAGCTTTGACCAGATCCCGAGGGAGGCTGGGGACATTGAGTCCAAATGGACCTTGTTCTCTGCTTCCATTGTTGACGCGGCTGTTCGTAGCTGTGGCCGTAAGGTCTCCGGTGCCTGTCGTGGTGGAAATCCCCGAACCCGGTAGTGGACACCGGAAGTAAGGGATGCTGTCAAGCTGAAGAAGGAGTCCTACCGAACCTGGTTGCTCCGGGGACTCCCGAGGCAGCTGACAGGTACCGGCAGGCCAAGCATGCTGCAGCGCGGGCAGTCGCTGAAGCAAAGGTTCGGGTCTGGGAAGAGTTTGGGGAGGCCATGGAGGAGGACCATCGGTCGGCCTCGAGGAAATTCTGGCAAACCATCCGGCGCCTTAGGACGGGGAAGCAGCCCTCCACCAACACTGTTTACGGTGGAGGTGGGGAGCTTCTGACTTCGACTGGGGATATCGTCGGGCGGTGGAAGGAATACTTCGGAATCTCCTCAATCCCACTGACACGTCTTCCATTGAGGAAGCAGAGGCTGGAGACTCGGAGGTTCATCCACCCATTACCCAGGCTGAAGTCACCGAGGTAGTTAAGAAGCTCCCCGGTGGCAAGGCACCGGGGGTGGATGAGATCCGCCCTGAGTACCTCAAGTCTCTGGATGTTGTCGGTCTTGGTTGACACGTCTCTGCAACATCGCGTGGCAGTCGGGGACAGTGCCTCTGGACTGGCAGACCGGGGTTCGTGGTCCCTCTATTCAAAAAGGGGGACCGGAGGGTGTGTTCCAACTATCGGGGGATCACACTTCTCAGCCTCCCCGGGAAAGTCTATTCCAGGGTACTGGCAGTAAGTCAGACCTGTTCCAGGTGCATGTTGGACTCCGGCAGGGCTGCCCTTTGTCACCGGTTCTGTTCATTATTTTTATGGACAGGATTTCTAGGCGCAGCCGTGGGCCGGAGGGGATCTGGTTCGGGAGCCACTGGATTTCATCCCATGCTTTTTGCGGACGATGTGGTCTTGTTGGCTCCTTCAAACCAGGACCTCCAGCATGTCCTGGGGCGGTTTGCAGCTGAGTGTGAAGCAGCCGGGATGAGGATTAGCACCTCCAAATCTGAGGCCATGGTTCTCGACCGGAAAAAGGTGGCTTGCTCCCTCCAGGTCGGGGGGGAGTTCCTGCCTCAAGTGGAGGAGTTTAAGTATCTTGGGGTCTTGTTCACGAGTGAGGGAAGGATGGAACATGAGATTGACAGGCGGATCGGTGCAGCGGCTGCAGTAATGCGGTCGTTGTATCGGTCCGTCGTGGTGAAGAGAGAGCTGAGCCGAAAGGCGAAGCTCTCAATTTACCGGTCAGTCTACGTTCCTACCCTCACCTATGGTCATGAACTTTGGGTCATGACCGAAAGAATAAGATCCCGGATACAAGCGGCCGAAATGAGCTTCCTCCGCAGGGTGGCGGGGCGCTCCCTTAGAGATAGGGTGAGGAGCTCCGTCACACGGGAGGAGCTCGGAGTAGAGGCGCTGCTCCTCCACATCGAGAGGAGCCAGTTGAGGTGGCTTGGGCATCTGTATCGGATGCCCCCTGGATGCCTCCCTCGGGAGGTGTTCCAGGCATGCCCCACCGGGAGGAGACCCCGAGGAAGATCCAGGACACGCTGGAGTGACTATGTCACCCGGCTGGCCTGGGAACGCCTTGGGGTCCTCCCGGAGGAGCTGGGGGAAGTGTCCGGGGAGAGGGAAGTCTGGGCGTCCCTGCTCAGGCAGCTGCCCCCGCGACCCAGTCCCGGATAAGCGGAAGAAAATGGATGGATGGATGGATGGTAAATGAAAAAAATTAATAAGTACCTGGAAAAAAGTTTCTTTTAAATAGGGCCCTAAATATGAAGAAGGCTAAAAGGTCTGAAAATGCAGCACGTGCAGGCCTCCAGACTCACTTTTTACATTGGTCTCACTGCACCTTTTGGCAATAACACACATATCATACCTTTCTATTTAGAGTTCCCATATACATGGTACATTTCTTAACATATTATGTAAATAACTATTGAGATAAATGTTTTTCATTTACCATGTAAATCTCAACAAGAAATCACAATCGCATCGAATGCTTAAAAATAACATTTTTTGGGGATTGTCTTGCTTTTACCTCTCCATTGCACCTGTTGTCACTTAAATTTGCACCAAAGCACCTGAAATTGATTCACGATCATTTGAGCTTCCTAAATGGACAGATTGATCTCCCTGAAGTGTAACTGACTTGATGTTATACTGTGATGAAGTCTTCCCTTATTTCTTTTGAAAGAAGGTCGTGGGAGGGGGGTAATCACCCCTTGCTGTCAATTATGGTTCTTAGAAATAAAGTGGGATTCAAAAAATAAGCAGATTTAGAAATATTCCTAAATTTGAATTCAGCTAAGAAAACTGCCATCAGTATATATCTAGTGATTTCTACTTGTGACTCCAAAATAAGGTCATGTGAGATGAGGCAGTCTACTCAGTAGGGTGAAAAACAGCGAGAATAATAGTCTGGGAGGTTGATCAGATTATAGTTGATAATTGATCAACGTGATCTTGTGTCACAGTAGGCAGAGCTGAAGAGAGAACTTTGTTCTTTACAGTGTTGTAAATCATGTTGAGTTGTGTACATTTTGTGAGTGTGTGTTTAAAGCTCCTCTCTTCTTTTAGTGCCCCTCTTCTGCCTGTACTGCTACTCTCATTTAGGGTCACTTTCTGAACCGCACTGTGTTAAATTCCATCTGGTTGTGTCTAAGTGGCTTCCTCCCAGAACTCAGATTAGTAAAGGTCAGTGATAATGAGGCTAGAGTCAAAACACAATAGTATTGGCTTGGATTAACATTACTGCATTCCAAAAACATTACCGATATATTAAGGCTGCAGCTATCGAATATTTTAAGAATCAAGTATTCTTCTGAGTATCCCATTCTAGCCTTTATTTAATGGCATATGATGACTATATTATTAAACATATAACCCGTCCCCTGACGGAGTCTCATGGACAGATGAATTGGTGAAGGTGCTTAGCGAAATGAAAGACTTAACATACATTTCAGTGTCATACACAGGATTAAAAGTGAGGTGAACAATAGTGGCTTGTTCTACCTACAATCTGCATTTGTCTAGTACACATGCTGGTCAGCCAAACATTTTTGGGCAGCTTAACTTACCGCCACAATTTCAGTGTCACCTGAAGTGGTCAACAGTGTCATGGGATTGGTTATCGTTTCTTATCATGTGTGTATCTTTGAGCTGCGTGTTTCTAATATATTACTTCTCAGGGCTCCAGATTGCGACCATCTTGGGCGCACATGCAACCAAGGAGGTGCGACTAAATATTTCCCTTGGTCGCATCGGTGCTCACAACATTCAGCTGGTCCGTTATGTGTGTCGCAACATTTTTTTTTACCACGAAATACCACGGTCTGAGCCAATCAGAGGCCGAGTAGGAGCGAGCCTTCCTCTCTGATTGGCTCTGACCCCGTCTCTTCCTTGGTGAATCTCAGTGAGGAAAAGTAATCAGGTGGAGTGACTTGAGCGGCAAAAATGAAGACAACCGTTGACTGTTTTTTTTTCATACAGAAAGGTGGGCCTCCTCACACCTGTCTCCCCTCGCACTGTAAGATGCCCAGTATTTAGATTTTTTGTTTGTGTTGAGAGTTAAATAAAGAAAAAATCATTTATCATTAGCTCTTTTCTTTTTCTTTTTTTTTCTTATCTTTATTCCTGTTTATAGTCATAGTCACGGAATGCGTTAAGAAATGACCAGTTTATATGGGAACTGTAAAGAAGAGAGGTGTAATATGTGTATTATTGCGGTACCAAATGGCCTAAATGAAAAAGTTAGGCACACCAGTGCAACCAGTGTAAAAAGTTAGTCTGGAGCCCTGTCTCTCCTGTTTCCACAAGAGGACCCTTTATCTTACCTGAATGTCATTCACAACTTTGAACACAGAATTCAACTGAAGTTTAACAGCCTTGGTCTATGTGTCTGATTAGCTGTCCTGTGTCGTACACTGGAATCTTATGGAAGTACATTCATTGCTAAACTGCAGTTTTAAGTGAGTAATCATGGGTAGTACACAGCAACAGTGTGTAATGTGAGAACAAAACAATGATGTCACTTATTGTCCTCCAGCACATCTATAATTATAACTGTGGAGAGGAGGTGGTGGGGTTGCCAAGCCTGCAGCTGCCCAAAACTGAAGGAAGAATCAGAAGACAAAAATAGTCAGACATGAAAGAGGATAGGAGAGAAGGAGGCTAAAGGGTTGAAGACTGTGAAAGAGGGAAAGAAGTCACACACTTGAATTGATTTCAACTTTAGCTTCAGCTCTACTTTTTACAATGGTCCCAAATGTTGTCCGTAGAGTTAAGGTGGGAAAGGTTAGTTAACCAAAGACTGAACCTTTGTCTGTCTACGGACCTTCATGTCAGTTGTAGTACAGTTACACCAAGATTGTGCACCATCAGTCTCGTCAGTCATTTTTATGCTTCAATTTCGATTCGTCCCAATTCTCAAGAATGGATGCTATAATAAACTTAAATCTTAATTCTGACGAGTCAGAAGTATACGAACACAAGCAAAATGGAAAATTAAATTCAAGGAACAAAATAAAACAAAATAAAAACTACTTCACTTCTTTTGTACTGTTTGTTGGGAAACAAACTCATAAATAAATAGACAAAAACCATTCTGTACATCTCCCAGTCCAAATCTGCCAACCACACACCTGTCATGCTACAGGTTGTGTTTTTTGTGCTGTTTTAACATGTCGTGTGTCGATGCTCAGTGGTATTTCTTCTCTGTATGCTGGGTGTAGCCGCACTTAACAGATTTTCAACTAATAACTCACAAAGCCTAGACACAGTTTGCAGTGCACACTACTCTGCTTCTTGTCGGACTTTAAATGTCAACAATATCGCCGAACTAGCGAATTCCTCGGCTCCGTCTTTTCAATGATGTCCTCGCCTTTTGAGCCTTCTGAGCTGTGTCTGTTTGGGGGTCTGCTTCAGTAATGCTCCATTCAACATTTTCTGATGGTGTTTTCTTTTAATTTGCTGATTTAGCAGTAAACAAGCTGGCTTGTCCTCTGCGCTGTGATTAGGGTTGTCACAAGAACCGATACTTCGATACCAATTCGATGCCGACACGAAAAAAATAATTTGATACTTGCTTTTTTCTGGTATCGTCAGAACCGAATATATAACTTTTCACTCGGCGAGCCGTGTCGATTCTTGGCGGAACTGACGGGGGCAGTATACGCGTGTGAGCAGCACAGAGCAGTAAGCGGCGCTGAAGAAGAACACTTGCCGTCTTCGAAAAAAATGGCTTCAGCGGGTGGGAGCGAAAGCACAACACGTCGGCTCGTCGACAAGACAGGTGCCAAGAGTCGCGTGTGGAAATATTTTGCATTCGAGGCAGATGAATCCAGAGCAATTCTTGATTCAAACAAGCCGACATGCAAAAAGTGCCTCAGAAGTTTTCAGACCAAAGGAGGAAGCACGTCAAACCTGGCTATAGGCCACTGCTGTTCTTTTTTTAATGTAAAATAGTTGACTATTGTTATTTATGACCATATTTATAAGCACAGTATTGTTTGTTTTTATACTGGATGGCTATAGGTCTGTTGGCAACTGGTACTGCAATTTAAACCTTGTGCAAAAAGATCTTAAAGCACAGTGGTGTTAAATACTTGACAGTTTGAAGCAGTTTTCAATAAATTAGTGAATTTAAAAGTACATGGGTCCTGTTGTTGTTGTTTTTTTAAATTGTGGTATCGAATTAGTATCGAGAATCGTGGAAATTCACAGGTATTGGTATCGACTACTGAAATTCTGGTATCGTGACAACCCTAGCTGTGATGTGTTATCTAACTCTATTCCAGCCACATAATTTGGTTTCACATGGCACTATTTTCATCATCGTCGGCTGCTCGTGTTGTCTGTCAAAACATGGAAGGAATGAGTTCTATCAACATTCTGCCCATAATTCCCGGCCAATCCCAGAATCTGCCTCACCCCCTTCTTGGTCTATGGCCTCGGGTAGACTGCAAACGCTGTGGTCTTACCTATTTGAGGCCGCATCTGCCCTCGGCCAAGTGGTACTTCAGATACCGTACGTCCCTCCATCCACATGCATACCTCTTCATGTTGGCCGTGAGCCCTGCCTGCCTCAGTGACTCGAGCACTGTAGCCACCTGACCCATATGCTCCGCCCAACTGTTTCGCTGCGGATGATGCCTTCATCCAGATCAGCAGCAGCGTATGCAGCATGAGGACTCAGCACCCGGTCCATGAAGTGTTGGAAAATGGCTTGGGCACCTAACAACCCATATGGAGGTGTCTGAATTAGTAGAAACCATACGATGAGGAGAAGGCCGCTTTTTCCTTCGTCTCTGGAGACAAGGGAATCTGCCAGTAGCCCTTGGTTAAATCCAGTGTCTTGGAAAAAAAAACAGCCTTTCCAAGGCGATCCAGGAGTTCATCAATCATCGAGGCATTGGATAGGCATCAAACCGTGAAATGTAATTCACCTTGCAATAATCCACAGAGAGACGAATAGGCACCAGAACTATGGGGCTACTTCAGGCACTGCTGGATTCCTCTATTACCCCCATCTCCAGCATATATTTCAGTTCCTCCTGAACCACTTTTCTCTTGTGTCTATAGGGCAGTGAACGCACCGTTGTGCTCTGGTGAGTTTCGATATGTTGGTGTATGAGAGTTGTACGTCTGGCTGGGTGGAGAACACCTCAGAAAAACGTTGCAATGCGGCCACATTGGCTCTCTGATGAATACAATCACACCAGTAGGTTGAGTCCTTCCTAGAGCAAAGAGTTAAATTATGCATTTACGAAGTGCTTTATAGGAGATTTAAAAAATATTGCAACATATATCATGTATCATGATGTAATCTTATAATATTGCAGTATAATTTACAGGCCATATCGTCCAGCCCTAGACAGATGGTATGAGAATTTTTTTTTTAATTAAAGCTGGTAAATCCAACCCAAATATGTATGAACCTGACAATAAACATACTATGTCTCCTTTAGATGTTGTCTTCGTCAGTGTGTCTATTACCAGCTTTAACTGTCAGCACACCAGAAACCAGTTTACTCTAAAAAATCAGGTTGTGCAGGAAATCAGACGTGATTACATGTGTTGTAATAACTTTTCAGCACAAATCTATTCAAACTTTCCAAGTCATTTGTCCAGCAGTGGAATCACACTGAAGTGTGTTGACATGAAGCTACAGCCGTGCTCTCCTTGTCACCTGACCAAAAGGGCTACCTTTTTAGTTAGGTGACAAGGAAGCATACAGCATCGATAGAGCAAGACTGAATGCTGGCATCAAGAAAGCAAAGAGGAGGAGCCGAAAGAGACCGGTGATATCTGGCTAGTGATCCAGAATGTCTGAGGCTACAAAAGCAGGAGCGCTGACATCATGTGTGAGGCCATGTTGCCCGATGAGCTTAACACCTGAGTCAGCACCACTTCCAGTGGACCGGCCACTTTCACCATCCACAGCAGATGGGAGAAAACCCTGAAAATGACATGAAAGACTGAATTTGAGGAAAGCTGCCGACATCAGGGGGCTTTAACGTCTCTCATCATGTACAATGAAAATTAGGCAAATTCAAAAAATGCATTACAGGAATGCACTACTGTTTTTGTTTTGTATGTGGGCTTCAACTGCATGTTGTGTATCCCTGTGTTGCAATGAAAATAAATCACCACTGAATCATAAAGTAAGCTTTATGGCAAACAAGTTTATGGAACTTACACATTTTGTTCAGCTGATATAAATGAACACCTTTATCCGCAGATATTAGGTCATACCATCTGGAGCAATAAACACACGAAGTCATTTTGGGCATAGTGCTAGCCTCTAATTTGTTCACGCTAGAGAAAGATAAGGTGACTAAAATGACTTGTGAAAACAAGAGAAAGAGACGATTTATGTGAACCTCTTCACTCCATACAAGCGGTGTGAATTTCAGTGGAAGGTCTGTTTCCCCGCACCAGTGTGTATTCTTGTATCTGTGTGTTGCTGTTTGTGTCACAGCCCGTGTGTGTATGCGTGTCGTCACCCTGGAGCCAGTCGTCCTCTCCTCTGACCCTGATCCCCGTCACCTGTCCGTTCAGATCACACACACACACACACACAATTGCTGTAACCCTTTCCTGGAGTTGAAACCCAATCGCCCTTATCATCTGTGCAAAACTTGCCAACACAGCATGGTTTTATTTTCTTTTTGCACGTGTCTATGACTGGAAAGACCTACTGTCTGCTGTCAGATGAATCAAAGCTATTTTAAAAGTCACACAGATACAGCCAATGAACCGGGTTAAAATATTATTTTATGTATTTATTTGCTTGAAGTCCAATATGAATGTGGGACCATGCGACCAAAAATCTGTGAAGTGCGACTGAAAATATTCCTTCGTGGCACTGGTGCGTCTAACATTTAGCCAGTCTGTCTGTGTGGAGCGTAATATTTTTTCCCCCACCAGCATACAGGGAAGAAGAATACCACGGCCTGAGCCAGTCAGGCAGATTATGGTGGGCCTTCATCTCTGATTGGCTCTGATCCTGATATTCTTCTTCACTGAATGTTAGTGGCAAAAAGCAATCAGGTGGAGTGTATAAGCCTTAATATAGGCTACATCATGTGAAACCGTGCCTTGAATGCTATCCTGCTCCTTTTTCAGAGACAGAAATGAAGACGACAATAGATATTTTTTTCATAAAGAAAGACGTTGCACCTGTAACACCTGTACCGGGCTTGAAAAGACCAGCAGAAACACAACATCATGCTGTCTCATCCGACTCTGAGCCATCGCCCACCACATCCCAGCAGGCGGCTGTGGCTCAGAGGTAGAGAGAGTCGTCCTCCTAGCTGGCCGGACTCTTTGGAGTAATGTTGACAAACCGGAGCCGACTCAAACGACTGGTTTTTAAAACTACGACCAACCGTTGAGACCGGACCGGCATCTTACGGTGTGAGGGGAGACAGGAAGTGAAGTCTAACTCCGTCGATGATGTCGTGTCTGTGCTGTACAGTTCTCTTCATCGTTGTCGCTCCAGGAGAAGCAGGATAACTAGTTTCACTCGTAGCATATTAAGGCTTCTACACAACACTCAGCGAAGAAGACACCGGGGTCAGAGCCAATCTGAGACGAAGGCCCGCCCCTACTAGGCATCTGATTGGCTCAGACCGTGGTAGTTCTTCTGCGCTGTATGCTGCTGGGGAAAAAACATAACGCTACACACATAAACAGACCAGTTAGAGTCCAGTTAGTTAAATGGAAGTAAACACATCTTTGCCCAACTTCAGAGTCATATTCCAAAAAACTGACAACACGTATCAGGTCCAAACTTACTTTTTTGAAAGCTCATATTCTTGTTAAAATCATATTAAAAAATGGGAAGGGTGTTTTGCCTTTTGTCGCAGTGATTTTTTAAAATCCTGATATTGGTGGTTTTTTTGTGGACGGTTTTGGAACTGCATGTCCTAATGTCCTGCTAGTAAACATCACAGCAGGGCAATTCAATTGTGTTTTTTACCATTTACCAAAGACTTACATGTGACTAAATGCTACTGATAAATTTAGCCTTAAGAAAACATTAAAATGTAGCACAGTTGTAGTTACAGAGGCAATAAGTCCTTGAATGTGAGTTAAACATGCTGAAAGCAGCTTTTAATGTTTTAAACCATGAACAAACAGCATAATATTGAAGACTGTACATTTTGTCATACTTTAAGTATATAAATTACACAACCAAATCAAATAATAATCTTTTTTGGGCATAAAGATTTTACATTATAGTAGAAAAGTCTCCAAAGTTTCATATTGAATAACAGTTTGTCTCTATGAATGTGACGAAGGAATTGGATCTAAAAGATGAAAAATGTGTGATCCCTCATAGTGAGCATAGAGACAAACTGTTATTCAATATCACTATTTGGAGACTTGTGTACTGTAATGTAAAATCTTTATGCGCAAATTAAGATTATTATTTGATTTGGTTGTGTAATGTATGTACTTAAAGTATAAAAAAATGTACAGTCTTCAATATTATGCTATGTTTGTTCATGGTTTAAGACATTAAAAGCAGCTTTCAGCATGTTGAACTGACATCCAAGGACTTATTGCCTCTGTAACTACAACTGTGCTACATTTTAATGTTTTCTTAAGGCTAAATTTATCAGTAGCATTTAGTCACATGTAAGTGTTTGGTAAATGGTAAAAAACACAATTGAATTGCCCTGCTGTGTTGTTTACTAGTAGGATATACTATAGGATAGGACATGCAGTACCAAAACCGTCCACAAAAACCCCACCAATATCAGGATTTTAAAAAAAGCACTGCGACAAATTGAGGTAAAACACCCTCCAGATTTTTTTAATATGATTATAACAAGAATATGATCTTTCAAAAAAAGTAAGTGTGGATCTGATACTTGTCAGTTTTTTGGAATATGACTCTGAAGTTGGGCAAAGATGTGTTTACTTCCATTTTTGAGCCTTAATATCTGTAAAACTAATAATCTAAGAGAAGCCATATTTTGTAGAATGTTTAAGCTAACACCAGAGATAGAGGCAGAAGTGATAGAAGTCTTTTATCTGCAAAAATGAGAGCTCAGCCACTCTCTTTCAGCCAAATGTACTACTTTATTTCAACAAGCCACATTTTAAGTACCTACCATACTAGGTTATCATTGAGCTACACCCCTGATATTTCATGTCTGGAGGCTATTAGTAACAGATATACACTGTAGAAATTTGGAAGGCCACAGGTGAGACAGTTTTCGAGATATTGCTGTTTAAAAATGGCTTTTCAGAGCATGATGCCAAAAACCGTCTAAACTACCCTTCATTCAGTGACGTTTCATGAGAAAACTGTTGACAGTAGAGACCTAATATTTTGGATTTGTCCTATTACCAAGTGTGTCTTTGTACTTGGATTTTTTCAGGACATTGTGAGATGGTCAGGTGGGAAGATTTTCAGAAATTTGATGAAATGACACGGAATGACCCAAATGCAGGTCCATTTACCATTACCAACAGGCCAAAGTATGTGTTTCAGAAGGAATGGCGTGCCAATTTCCATGGCCCAGATATGATAAATATATGGTCGGAGTCTGGCTGGGAACGCCTTTACTTTTGCTGTCGGAGCGTCGACCTTCCCCGCCTTGAGACTAATAATAGGAAGATCAAGACTCTGCTTAGCTTAGTGTCCCAACACCTGACCTTTGACCCTACAAAAGAGAACCAGTGTTATCAAACTTTCATAGCAGAGTAAAGTGTTTGGGAAGTGGCTCTTACTGACATGCTCAGTCCCAAAGATTTAGTCATTTTATGGTACAGTAAAGTACCTATAAATGTGATAGTTAATAGGAAATGTTATGGTCAGATGATATAGGATTTTAAACATTCACATTGATCTTGGTGAATTTTCATTCCAGGTATAATTGTTAATATCATCATGACTTGAAAAAGCTATGTTGCTATCATGATAGACACGTGAAATGGGAGATCTTATGATTTATGATCATCTTATTTGTGGTTTTATTTTATTTTTTTTACGAAAAAAAAAATATCGTATCCGTGATGCATTAAAAACATTTGTTTCTTGAAAAAATTATACCAGTATGCTCAAGTGCCATTTTAAGTGTTTAAGTATAGATTGATGATTATGGGGATAATACTGGATCTACTATCATCTAATGCCTAGAACCAGCATAACAAATACAATCCTTCAACATAGGTGGTAGTTGGAGTTTCATCTACTAGTTTAATCAGACAGAACAGCATTTTCTAGTTTTTCATGCAGCTTGTTTTTAAGTTAAGTTATTGACAGCTGTCTGTCTGTAAAGCAGTGGATCTGTTTGTTTCCCCTGATATTGAGTTTATTGCAAATGATCTGATAGTGCAGCTTTCTAGAACAGTTCTAGATTTGTTTCAGCAGCTTTATGTTTTCTCCAAAAGTTTGAGTGATTCGTGTGAAGATGCTTTACCTTTCTTTTCTTTAACAAAGTCCAACCTACATGTATTTTATTTAGCTATTCGCCTCTTTCAAGAAGTCTGGGAAACGTTGATCAATGTTAATGTCCATATTAATCTTGCTACCAGATTATAATGCAGATCCTTTAACACCCTACTAGCTTTAGCTAGTTTCTGTTTCTCGGTTTTCTCTTTCTTTCTGCTGACTGTTCTAATTCATTCTCAAAACTTCAGGCATTTGGGCCAGTATAATCTGGAATAGCCTACCTGAATACGGTAGACGTGGACAACGTGACTTATAAATTAAAAAAACGTGTTTTTATTCAGTTAGATTTAATAGCTTTTTTTAATTGGAAACTGTGGCAATGGTGAGTTGTAGTGTTGTACTTGTTTTATATTGGGTATAAGTACTTTTTATGTGTCAAATGTTCATAATAAAAAATATGATATTTAGGCCTGACCTGAGTAGGGTTGGGTATTGAAACCTTCTATTAAATTATTAAAAACGTAGCATTGATAAACTCAGTTCTAGGGTTGCTAATTGCAAGCACTGCCCTTAATCGCACATTGGTAACATTGCCGATCAAGCCATGGATTAATAGTAGTTAAAAGCTTTTTCCACAGCAACATCTGACAGCATTTCATTGTCTATGAGAAATACAAAAAGGACATCAAACACATAATATCAGAAGGGTCATTCTGTGTCATTTCATAAAATTTCTGAAAATCTTCCCACCTGACCATCTCAGAATGTCCTGAAAAAATTCAAGTACAATACAAAGACACACTTGTTAATAGGACAAATCCAAAATATTAGGTCTCTACTGTCAATAGTTTTCTCATGAAACATCATTGAATGAAGGGTAGTTGAGACAGTTTTTGGCATCTTGCTCTGAAAAGCCATTTTTAAACAGCAATATCTCGAAAACTATCTCACCTGTGGCCTACAAATTTTCTACAGTGTATATCTGTTACCAATAGCCTCCAGACATGGAATATCAGGGGTGTAGTTGCTACTGATTCTGTCTGGTAGCTGGTCTAAAAGAGTGGGTAGAGCAGGCTGCTACTGGTTCTGTCTAGTAGCTGGTCCAGGGCTCCAGACTAACTTTTTGCATTGGTTGCACTGGTGCGCCTAACTTTTTTTTTTAGGTGCACCAGCACAAAATTTAGGTGCACCCTTATTTTTCATCGCAAAAGTCACCTTTTTAATCGCTCTCCTTTTACATCATGACACCCCCTTATGGCCTAGGTTAACTGCAGCACCATAAGCACCCAGAGCAACCATTCTCTCCAGCCAATCTGCACACTGATGCCCAAGCACAGCAAATGCTTGCTTTGTGGAGCATAAATTCCTCAAGAATAAAAAGATCATACAGGTCACTAGCCTATAGATTGCAAATGGAAAACTGTTTATGTGATCTTAGCCTAGCCTACTTATATTTTTACTTAGGCTATTCATTTTATTCTATTAATAATATTAGGAATAGGCTACTATACAATTTCCTATTCATGATCTCTCATGCTGTAATGTGGGCCTTCAAACACTGTGCGTGTCCATGCTCCACCTCGACATGTCCAATTAACGTTGTGTAATATTGACCGGCCTCCCTTTACGCAAAATGCAGCAGTAGACAATAACGCACTCCTTCGTAGAGATGTCTGTGTCGCCGTCAATCATGAATGACGTGTACGTGGCGTTTCCAACCTCCGCAGCTGTCTTGTTCTTTAGTGTGTCGGCATTTTTTTCATCAGAATAATTTCGGACTTAAATTTCGTGAACAGCAACTCCTCCTTTGCAATATTGTGTGCAACATTGAATTTTATAATCATTTCAGATTCCTCAGCGGACTTGATCGATACAGCCTGACGCTGAAATGCACATATGCGACCAAAATGGTCGCACTCTGGAGCCCTGTGGTCTAATAGAGTTGGTAGAGCAGGCTGCTACTAGTTCTGTCTGGTAGCTGGTCTTATAGAGTTGGTAGAGCAGGCTGCTACTGGTTCTGTCTGGTAGCTGGTCTAACAGAGTTGGCACAGCAGGCTGCTACTGGTTCTGTCTGGTAGCTGGTCTAACAGAGTTGGTACAGCAGGCTGCCACTGGTTCTGTCTGGTAGCTGGTCTAACAGAGTTGGTACAGCAGGCTGC
Source organism: Chelidonichthys spinosus (assembly GCA_029853015.1). NCBI lineage: Eukaryota > Metazoa > Chordata > Actinopteri > Perciformes > Triglidae > Chelidonichthys > Chelidonichthys spinosus. The sequence goes on along the minus strand of CM056843.1, from coordinate 1,516,675 downwards.
TACTGGTTCTGTCTGGTAGCTGGTCTAATAGAGTTGGTACAGCAGGCTGCTACTGGTTCTGTCTGGTAGCTGGTTGACTTTTCAGACACGTTATTGTGTGATCCTGTTAAATTAACAGCGTCTTTTTACGTTGGATGGGTAGGACTGATAGCGCTGGCTGACTAGCTCCGTCCTTACGTTACGGTTTATTATTATGATCCGTTAGCCGCTAGCATGATAATAACTCAACAAACTTAACTGTTAAATACATTGATGTTGTTGAAACAGGAGCTTTACTGACTCCTAAGTTCCCTATTAAGACCGGGATGTCAGTCTTTAAGACGCTTCATCAACTGTCGCCACTACTTTAGCATTGTTACAACGGCTTGTTCACATCAGAGGTCGTCAATGTCTGTTGTGACATACATATATAAAATTGTTGCTTATTATAGCCTATAGTGCCATATATAAAAGTACTTTCTTATGATAAATGTGAACAATGCTAAGCCATTCAAATAATCATTGTTGATAGATTTATATATTTATAGAAAATATTTGAAATTTTATATGGCATTTCTAAATCACAATTTCCCAACATTTAACAAATTCATATTTGCATATTTTGTTGTATTCATGTCAAAGTGCATTTTTGGACATGGGATCAAATAATTCCAGGGACCCCTTGCAGTAACTCTGGACCCACTGTTGAAGATCTCTGGCTTACATTGTTAGCCTTTCCCTGGTCATTAGCCTTGTATGCTAAATACGTTGAAACAGCACTTTTGCTTTGTTAATCTTCTACTAAAACTGGTCTTGAAGGCCTCCAGCAGCAGCGCTAGCTAGGGTTGGGCCGATATCTGGTTTCACCGGTTCTGTTCAGTGTATGGGCTAAGCCGGGTTTGATTTATGCAAACCGGTTGAACCATCGTTTATCCTTATGACACGTTCTGGAAAATTAAAAACATCAGCGGCCTGTGCCGACAGCATCACGGCACTAAATCCAACGTGTCTTTCATTAGTAACAAGCAACAATAATCACAAGTGATTTTAAATTATATTGTGATTATTTATAAACTGATCAATAGTTGCTCGTAGGAGGCTGCCGTTGTATTAGCAACACGTATATGATGCACAGCAACTTTCGCTTGTGGTTGAAGTCGCGTAACTATGAAAGCCGAGCAAAAGTTCACCTTTCACAGTTGTTTTGAAGCCACGAGCTAATTGGAATTCCGACACTCAATGTAAACGTCACACGGCCTGCAGCATTGATCTGTCTCTCTTGCTCCACGAAGCCTGGGTGTTTTGTAAAAAGAAGCAAAGTTATTTCTAAACGGTACGGTCGCAACTTATTTTTGGCTCTCCTTTCCGTGATTACAGCGCAATCTTCTGTGTAAAAAAACAACTAATGTATGCTCGGGAAGGTCTGCTATGGCAAGTGTGCTGCCTAGTGGGAAAGGTCGGTATAGCCGGTTAGGTCCGGTCTTTAGCTTAGTATCAGACTAGCTTTTGTTTAAACCGGCCCAGTCCTAGCGCAAGCTGTTATTCAGTCAGCTCGGTTTTGTTAACGTGAACCAGTGTTCATGTGTTCAGCTGCTCGTGGCCGACCAAACTGTAGCTGTCTGTCTGCAGCGCTGCTGGGGAAGCTACGAGTCAATTGCAGGTGGAGACGGAGTAGTATCGAGTCCGACACTAATTTTTAGTTCAATTTTTAGTTTTCAATCTGCTCCATCCGTAGTCTCTCATCCACTTCCACTATGTTTTACACAACCACAATGTTAACTCGGCCAAGTGCCAATTGTTGCACACAAGCTAAAACCCAAGCTCGTATGTAGTCCAACTGTTGTGCTTGGTTTAAATGCCATTCCCCCCTTCCCCACCGCCACTTCACTCAGGATTATTTATTGACATGTTCCATAATGTATTTGCTATTGTCAATGAATATTAAGTTATATTTGTAATTGTATTTATTAAAAAACAATTATTTAGTTACGAAAATGAACCTTTTTCATGGTATCTATAAAAAGAAGCAAACTGATAAGGAGTATTGGTAAGACTAGTAGGTTCGGTAAAATCCCAATGATACCCTTGCTGAGACCTGAATGATTGTGTCTGTTATTTAATAGCATTATTGTCTTTGTAAGAGGCAGTCATGTTGAAGATTTGTCTACAGTTACCCAACCTTTTTTAAAGCATAATATTGGTGTTTTTTGTTAGTTTTATCACTCATTTGGATGAAAAAAACACCACTATTCTAGATAAATGTCATAAAACTTAGTTAGTCACACAAAACATAAAATGGACATGAAATAAAAGGCTCTCTATCCATGCGCCATTTAATCAAAGAAGATTGAAAGCTTGTCAGGACAGATATGGTTTAAATAAAGTGTTTAAGCTGATGGTACTTTGGAATGTAAAACCTTTTTACTCTATTTTCTACCTACAAGTCATCATGCCCTTTTATGCTCACACATTGCCCTCTCTCTTCTTAGGAGACCAAGTCATCTGGCCGCTCCAGCATGCCGCGATGTCGGAACTCCGTTGCCACAACCACATCAGATGACCAGCCGCACATTGGTAACTATCGGTTGCTAAAAACCATCGGCAAAGGCAACTTCGCCAAGGTCAAACTGGCACGACACGTCCTCACTGGAAAAGAGGTAGGCATGAATACATGCGCGCGCACACACACACACACACACACACACACAAAATCGATAGATTTAATCTATTGTTTTCGTTCAATTTACGGAGTGGTCCTGAATTACTGATTTGGATTTACATTAGTCAGGCAGTAAGGCACTTTAGTCACATTCTGGAGAAATGCCATGCTACTTAACTAGATAATGGCTTATTCAATAACCAGCAATTTTAAGAAAGCCTTTTAAACAGGCTATCCGGCCGAAGCCGTTTTGGCTGGAGCAGTGTCAGTGCAAACCGGCTGGGGACCCCTGTGTGGGGGGGGGGGGGGGGGGGGCAATTGTGCTGAGGTAGGGTACGGATCAAATGGCCCTGGTGAGGTGTGATGGTCTCTGATTGACAAGGAATTAGAATTAGAACTGCTTGAATGTTTCTTTAGTAAATTTCTTAATTTTGGTTCTCAACCACATGATTAGACAATCTGATGGGGAAAAAACACTATCAAATTGAAAAACACAGAATTTAGGAAAATTAAAAGGGAAACACGGAATTTATGAAAAACTAAAACGGAATCTGGAAAAAATGTAAACAGATATCATAGGGTCCTAACTACTACTAGTAGTAATATGCAGTAGTCCTCCTGGTGCAGTGGGTCCTGGGTTCCTCCTGGTGTAGTGGGTCCTGGGAGTGTGAAGGCGGTTCCTGGATGATGAAGGCATTGATGCATTGACTGGCCCTCTCATTCCCCTGACCTAAATCCAGTTGAGCACCTATGGAATGTTATATGATGTCACCAAGTACCACCACAGACTGTCCAGGAGCTCACTGATGCCCTGATCTAGGTCTGGGAGGAGACCCCCCAGGACACCACTGAGTCACTACTGAGTCACATTATGGAGCAGCCTGTGATTGAAATGTTTTACTTTGATTTTCAGTGTAATGTTGAATCCAGCCCTCCATGGGTTAATGGTTTTGGTTTCTATTGACCAATTTTCAGCTTGAATTATTCGTTCATCAAGGTCTGTGTTCCCTTCATTTTTTTGAGCAGAGTACTTTGAGTAGAATGGAAGAATCAGATGTTTTCAGTTAGCCAAGATGGTATAGATATATATGGTATAAGTAGAAAAACACATGTTTTTAGACTGAACATTAATCTTCCTTCATAGTTGCTGAGGTTCATGATGCTGCAAGAGAGATTAGATTGTCATTGTCAGCTCGAATAGAGAAGCCTGAATGTCTCTGGCCTCCTGTGAGTTCCAGATGTGATGTAACGTAGTGGTCTGTCCCTTTAAGGGAAAGGCTGTCTCTGCTGAGTCCATGCTGGGGTCTGGCCCTGTGTGTGTGTGTGTGTGTGTGTGTGTGTGTGTGTGTGTGTGTGTGTGTGTGTGTGTGTGTGTGTGCTAGAGAGGGGTGGGCGGGCTCTCTCGATGTGTGACAGCTCTGTGCCTGGCACCCTAATAACACTCCATGTGACTTGCTGTTGCACACGCACACACACACATGCACACGCACACACACGTACACTAAGAAAACAAGGGAGAGTCAGAGTGCATGAAAGAGTCAGACAAGACCAGCACAACCAGAAAGAGGAGTGGAAGGACGGATGTAGCTGACAGTGACAGACGAACATAGGAGAAAGAATTCTCTTTTCTGTGTTCTTGTTAAGACATAATTCTTTGTTTCCCCTCCGTTTCTCTTTGTTCTGTTTCATCCCCCTTTCTACATCTCTCACTTCAAATCTCTGCCCTCTTTCTGTTTCTCTATGTTTCTCTCCTTATTTCTTTCTCCTTATCTCTCTGGCCCTTGTCAGTGTCCACTGTTGGATGAACTTTAGACCTCGTTATGGCATGGGTATAAACCATGCTTCAGCTTTGTGTTTCCCCGTCTGTATACTGCCCTATTATGCAATTGTCGCCGTCTGTGATTGTGTGTTTATCATTTAATTCTGTGCAATTGAATGGCTCAGTATGATGTGTCCAAACAGATAGCAGTGCGTTATGGTCACAGGCTGTGCATGTTGGCATGAGCGAGATGCGTCACACCGACTGCAGCAAGTGGAGTTAATAAATAAAATGTGTTATAATAAATGTTGTTGTGCTTCTAGGTGGCTGTAAAGATCATCGATAAGACGCAGCTCAACTCCTCCAGTTTGCAGAAGGTGGGTCTCTCTAGTCTCCCATAGGCATACTGGCACAAAATCCAAACCTCAGGCATGCTTATCCCTTCTCTCAGAAGTCATTTTCAAATCACTCTTCCTGTCCCACGTCTCTCTCTCTCTCTCTTCTCTCTCTCTCTCTCTCTCTCTCTCTCTCTCTCTCTCTCTCTCTCTCTCTGTCTCTGTCTTTCTGAAGTGGTCTAGTTTTCAGAGAGTTTTAATTACAGGAAACAAGCTGCAATTACTTCTTTTGATCGTGGCAGGGTGGGGTCTGTCCACTTACACGCACACTCTAACCACGTATGCTTGCACACTCAACACACACACACCAATCACTCATGCATCGGCAGACATGAGGCATAGAATACACACTTGTGTGCAAATTCAGACACACCGAGCGCATGACCCAAACACTAAATCACTATATTCACTGATTGGTGTAAATACTCACACACCAGCACTGGAAATGAAAATGTATATGCACTAGGACCAGAATATCCCCTATCAGGTCCTCTGTTTTTTTCTTTTTTGTCAACAAGGGCGGCTCGGTTTGTATCTTGCCACAACTTCTGTCGCAACAACTGAAGTCAGAAACGCTATGAGAAGATAAACAATTTAACCTTAGTATTTACACAGAAATAACACCACAACACACAAAACTTTACACGATTAAAGAATATTATTTCTTCTGTCAAGTTTATTACTTAATAGCTAAATATTCATTAAATACAAAATGCAGAACAAATATAATAGTTTTGTCATAAGTCAGGCGGACTCTTGGAAATGTGGGATGCATTACTTTCAGAATGGAACAAGTATGTGTGACAGAGTATATACTACACACTGAGCTGTTACTGTTTTAAGAGTGTTGCATTGTGGGTTGTTTTGTAACTTCAATAGTTCTAGGCTAGCTTCCAACAGCTTCTTCCAGTTAATTATCAGTAAGTACCTGATCTGCTGAGTCAGAGGAAATACACTTGTAATGAGTGAGTTCTAGAAGTTGAGATCTACTCTGTTGAATTAGTACGTAGTACTCGGCAGAGGGCATCATGAGTGTTACTCTGACATCCTGAACTTGAAACTGGTATTTCTTGAAATGTTTACTTCTGTTTTCCTTCCAGTAAACTGACCCATATGCTCATAAACAGGAAGTGAACGTTTTTCAATGTAAATTCTCCCCACTACAGATATTGGTTCTTGAGTCTTTGCAATGACACAAGATTGCAAATCAGAAGGACACGTGCAAAATCCATCGATGGCTGAATTTGCACGAGTGTTTTGAATATAAATATAACTCCCACACGTTCACACTGACGGCCATCCCAGCCTAAATCTGATTTGTGTTTTGGCAGCTCTTCCGGGAGGTGAGGATCATGAAGATGTTGAATCATCCCAATATAGGTGAGTTACACTGAAGCGTGAGTTGTCGTCACTCACTCACCACCAGACTTCTTGCTGTTTCAAGGTCATATGTTCGAACCCGAATCATCACCCGATTATCCTTCTGCTTTTCCCTCTCTCTCTCTTATCTCATTAATATTGCTGTCTCTCTAACGGTCTTGGCCTTTTCTTGTTTTTGTTTGTTCACTTCCTTCATGTCATCCACCGTCTGCCTTTCTCTCTCCACCTCCAGTCAAGCTCTTTGAGGTGATAGAGACAGAGAAGACTTTGTACCTGGTAATGGAGTACGCTAGTGGAGGTAAGTGGGTGTCACTGTGAAATCATTTACACCGCTAGGCCTTGCACTCTGTATGTATAAAAATGCTACCTCCCCTCTTATTGGACAGGCTCTTACTTTCCATACTTTGTATGAACTCCAAACGGTCAGGAATATCCTTTTTCATTTGATTTGTTTAGTTTTATTTGGTTATTGGTAATTTCTATCATCTGCATTGAATATTACTGATATCAGTTTGAAAATAACTCTTTTTTAAGTGTTTGTATTTCAACTGAAACGCCCTTACTTTGTTTTTAATATACACTTCTTTTAATGTCAATGTCCCACTGAGCCAAACTATGGAGACAGGTATCTGGTTGCAACCCTGAAACGGCTCTGCTCCTCTCTCCCCACTCCCAGGAGAGGTCTTTGATTACTTGGTGGCCCACGGCAGGATGAAGGAGAAAGAAGCCCGTGCCAAATTCAGACAGGTTTGTGTGTCTGAGAAAATGCTGTCGTTGTTTTAAGGCATAGCAAAAAATGAGGCTTAAAAGCAAAGAAAAGTAGCATTTTCTATTTTTAATGTTTTTAGTGTTTAAATATTGATCATTAACATACTTGATACATGATTCCTGTTGGAAGTCAGCTAAATGAAATGTTATGTAAATGTAACTGAGGGTATTGCTCTCATTTTGCATCCCCAGTACTTCCTCATAATTGGTTCCTGATTAGGGCTGGGTGATATATTGAGTTTTTAAAATATATTGATATATTTTCAAACATGATATAGGATAAGACAATATCGTGTATATGGAGATTTATGTAGCGTTTATATAACGTTATAAGTTTCTTTGGTGGAGCTGCCAGTTGGCCTGTTTCTCCTCTCCCCGTGTCCCCTGGGAAACCAATAGCAGCCCCTCCCCTACCCGCTCACTCACACACAAGTCCTGCATGCAGCACCAACATGGCAGAAGTATGGCTGGGTGTTGTTTTCATCACATGAGAGAACAACACTTAGAGCATGACTGAAACTTTACTGACGAGTCTCGTCAGCACGTATTTCTACTCGGCCTGCATCAGAGCATCTCGCTAGCGGGGGGAGATCCAAGTTGATCACTGAGAGGTAATAAGGGGGACTAAAGCCTACGTCATGACCACGTTGCGTTCCCGTGCATGTGCTCGTGCATGAACCGTACTGTTCTCAAATCCACCTCTTCCAAGCGTACCGGGGCCGAGGAAGCGTACCGCTGGAGCGCTCACACTCGTCAAACAATCCAGACTTTAGGCTCCATCGTGCACCCTTGTGTGCACCCTTAAACCCTATTCAGGTGCTTGGAATTTTCTTAGTGCCTCTAAAAACTGGAATTTCAATTTCTAGCTGAGCAAAGCCTGCAGACAGCTCATAAATGGCCAAGATAGGAAAAGGTCATGTTTAAGAAACATATCAATTTAATATTATTATTTATTGTTAATTAAAAAGCAAGTAAAAGTTGATACGTGCAGTCAATCCCTGTGTTACATTTGGCACGTGTTAATTTGATTGGAGCTGACTGTTTTTGTTATTTCTTATTGGGAAAAATATTGAGATATATATATCGAGTATCGCCATTCAGCTTAAAATATCAAGATGATCTTTTGTCCATATCGCACAGCCCTATTCCTGATGAAATCCTATTGAAGAGCTCTCGGGGTCTTTTACTTCCTTTTGACCCACCCATCTTGTCACCCTTTTTTCATTCCATGTCTTTCTCTCTCACTCACATTGTCACTCTCCAGATTGTGTCAGCGGTGCAGTATTGCCATCAGAAGTGTATTGTACACCGAGACCTCAAGGTGAGAACACAAACACACGCTATTGAATTACATTGAGTGAGAGAACACAAGCAAGTATCTCTCTCTCTCTCTCTCTCTCTCTCTCTCTCTCTCTCTCTCTTCTCTGTCCACATTAATCTTCATAGGATTTGACTTTTTGAGATGAAATCCTTCCCGCATGAGTAGGCAGCCCAGGGGTTATTCAGAAAGATGATATAATGTCCCTAAATGTTGTGGCTTAAACACACATACATCTGTACACACACAGAATTCTCCCATTGTCTTCCTATTGAATCATCCTCTCCTTCTGTATCTGGTATACTTTTGCTCCTGTCTGTTTTGTTGCATGTCAGTTGGTGCCAAAAAAATGAAACAAAACATGCACACAGGTCTAATGCTTCCAGGTCATTTTTGTTCCTTGTATTATGCTGAGCTGTAAATCCTCTTATTGTGCCAGCAAGCAGACCAGTAGACAAGACATTATCATGATTAATATTACACTCCCCATACAGGAGTCTCCCATCTCAAAATTGTTTTCAAAATCAATTAAATAAACATTTTACCCCCTCCTCAGTACACCATACCCTTCCCCCCGTCCTCGGTCCCCATACCCTGCCCCCGTCCTCGGTCCCCCGTACCCTGCCCCCGTCCTCGGTCCCCCGTACCCTGCCCCCGTCCTCGGTCCCCATACCCTGCCCCCGTCCTCGGTCCCCCGTACCCTGCCCCCGTCCTCGGTCCCCATACCCTGCCCCCGTCCTCGGTCCCCCGTACCCTTCCCCCCGTCCTCGGTCCCCATACCCTGCCCCCGTCCTCGGTCCCCCTTACCCTGCCCCCGTCCTCGGTCCTCTGTACCCTGCCCCCTCCCCACTCCACCGTACCCTGCCCCCTCCTCAGTCCCCAGTAGCCTAACCCCGTCCTCGGTCCTCTGTACCCTGCCCCCTCCCCAGTCCACCGTACCCTGCCCCCTCCTCAGTCCCCAGTAGCCTAACCCCGTCCTCGGTCCTCTGTACCCTGCCCCCTCCCCAGTCCACCGTACCCTGCCCCCTCCCCAGTCCACCGTACCCTGCCCCCTCCTCAGTCCCCAGTAGCCTAACCCCGTCCTCGGTCCTCTGTACCCTGCCCCCTCCCCACTCCACCGTACCCTGCCCCCTCCTCAGTCCCCAGTAGCCTAACCCCGTCCTCGGTCCTCTGTACCCTGCCCCCACCCCAGTCCACCGTACCCTGCCCCCTCCTCAGTCCCCAGTAGCCTAACCCCGTCCTCGGTCCTCTGTACCCTGCCCCCAACCCCAGTCCACCATACCCTGCCCCATATATGCCCCCAGACTGACCCATATGCTCATAAACAGGAAGTTAATGTTTGGTTTTTCAATTTAATTTCTCGCAACTACAAATATTGGTTCTTGAGTCTTTGCAATGACACAAGATTGCAAATCTGAAGGACACATGCAAAATCCATCGATGGCTGAATTTGCAGCCTAAATCTGATTTGTGTTTTGGCTGCTCTTCCGGGAGGTGACGATCATGCCCCCTCCACAGTCCCCCGTACCCTGCCCCCTCCACAGTCCCCCGTACCCTGTCCCCTCCCCAGCCCCCGTACCCTGTCCCCTCCTCAGTCCCCCGTACCCTGCCCCCTCCCCAGTCCAACGTACCCTGCCCCCTCCTCAGTCCCCCGTACCCTGCCCCCTCCCCAGTCCACCGTACCCTGCCCCCTCCCCAGTCCACCGTACCCTGCCCCCTCCCCCGTCCACCGTACCCTGCCCCCTCCTTAGTCCCCCGTACCCTGCCCCCTCCTCAGTCCCCCATACCCTGCCCCCTCCCCAGTCCCCCGTACCCTGTCCCCTCCTCAGTCCCCCGTACCCTGTCCCCTCCCCAGCCCCCGTACCCTGTCCCCTCCTCAGTCCCCCGTACCCTGCCCCCTCCCCAGTCCAACGTACCCTGCCCCCTCCTCAGTCCCCCGTACCCTGCCCCCTCCCCAGTCCACCGTACCCTGCCCCCTCCCCAGTCCACCGTACCCTGCCCCCTCCCCCGTCCACCGTACCCTGCCCCCTCCTTAGTCCCCCGTACCCTGCCCCCTCCTCAGTCCCCCATACCCTGCCCCCTCCCCAGTCCCCCGTACCCTGTCCCCTCCTCAGTCCCCCGTACCCTGTCCCCTCCCCAGTCCACCGTACCCTGCCCCCTCCTCAGTCCCCCGTACCCTGCCCCCTCCCCAGTCCACCGTACCCTGTCGCCTCCCCAGTCCACCGTACCCTGCCCCCTCCCCAGTCCACCGTACCCTGCCCCCTCCTTAGTCCCCCATTGGCCTGCACTCACATTGCTCCAGGCCAACCGGGCCTGAGCACGGTTACCTGTACATACATCATCACGTGGTAATAAGACACACTCATGGCTTTACGTCATCATAAAGCAAGAAGCATGGTCTGAGTCATCACTATGGAGAACAACACTGAGAACATGACTTTGCTGACAAGTCCCGTCTGCTCAAATTCTGTACAGAGCCCAGAACTGCATTTTTCAAAGGACGGAGCAGCACCTCATCTCCTTGCCTATTTCACCCCTGTAGTGCTCACACCTCGAGTCTGAAGCATGCCCAAGCCCGACCCAGAATCTATCTGTGTCTTGTACAGATTAACAGTATTTTCAGTCAAAAATTGTCTTGATAATGGAGTTCACAAAGTACTTTAAAAAGTCATACAGGTGTCCTATTCCATTTATTGGGAGAAAAATGGGATGCCAGCGTTCATTTATGTGTTTGGTCAGAGCCTAGAGATGATGTCAGTGTTTTATTTAATGTGCACACACATAGTCACACACACATACTCAAACACACAGAAGCAGCTGAGCATTCAGAGCAAGTGAAAAGGAGAGCGCACTTGTTGCTAGGCAACCCCAGCCTCCTTGCTCACTGGCTCACTTTAGGCTTCGGGATGCAAACACACACACAGGAATAAATTGTGGCAGCTCACTTTGCCCATTGTGTGTTACTTGTAGGCCGCAGACCATTACTCTAAAAATCCCTCTATCACCCAACAGAGTTCTTTCCCAGAGAAAGGTTTTGCAGACAACTGTCGGTGGAATATATTGTCTTCAAACTCATTTGCATCTCAGAAAAAAATCTTTTTTAACACTGATGCTGGATGAAAAGTTTGCATAGTTTTCCGACTATGTTGTACAACCTGGCTTTAAACTTTATGTAGCCCTGACCTCCCTGTGTAGGGAAGGCAGTAGAAAAGAGGATCCACATATACAAACATAAAATATGACATTATCTTGTCCTGTGTCCATATCACACACTGCCAATCTTCAGTATGTTTAATTTCCTGGCATGTGTGTTTAGAAAAAGAGAATCCCAGCCTATTTATAATCTTTCCTCTTTTTATTTATTATTTTTCTTCTCGTTTCCCTCCACATCTTCCTGCTCTCTACATCATCGTGTTTTTTTCTTTCCTCCTCCCTCCCACACTCTGTCTGCAGGCAGAGAACCTGCTGCTGGACGCAGACATGAACATCAAGATAGCAGACTTTGGTTTCAGTAATGAGTTCACTCTGGGGAACAAGCTGGACACGTTCTGTGGCTCTCCACCCTATGCTGCCCCAGAGCTCTTCCAGGGAAAGAAGTATGACGGGCCTGAGGTGGACGTCTGGAGCCTGGGGGTCATCCTCTATACACTGGTCAGCGGCTCGCTGCCCTTTGATGGACAGAACCTCAAGGTCAGGAAGAGGAGTGTGTGTGTTTGTGTGCTCATGTGCATTACATAAGTGGATGTCTGTATTCTGTGGGTGGTTGTAGTATTTGTCATGCTGGTTTCTGTTCCCTCGGCCCTACAGAATGCACAAACTGAACTCAAGTGAGAGGGAATGTGTTAAAGTGATTCAAACTAAGTAGTTATTTCTTCCAATGGAGTTTGGTGGTGTGATGCACCAAACAGGCACAGACGCCTGGTACTGTCAATCAGAAAGGATTTAATGCATTCTGTGAACTAGTTATTCACAATTATTCATGCCACCTATCACTGCATTCAGTCAGTACCCACATGAGTCACTCTGGCAGTGCAGACTCCTTTTGGGTGGGCGATATACCATTGAATGTGATGTTGATATCAAGGCTTACTGTATGCCTTTGCATACCTCCTGCTGTGTGTAGTTGATTTTAATGCCTATATTTTGGGTCTTAATATTAACAACTTAAGTCTTAGTTTTTATTCACTGTGTCGGCGGCATGTCTGGAAGATCAGAGGACAGACTGACTGTCTGATTTCACTTGCTCAAAAAACGGCATTCTTTCTTTAAAATGTGTCAATTTAATTGACAGCAAAAGAAAAGCCAAACAACAAAGTTGTACACATGTTTATGTGCATGTTTGAGCACTTTAAATGCCATTTTTTAAGTCCTTGCTCTCAAGTTTTGCTATCTGATGGATTCTTATGCTGATTCAAAGCTTCCAGAACATTGTCAGGTCCCGGAAGGCCTTTTCAACAGCAGTGTTAAAATCTGTCACTACACACATTTAGTTTTCAGTGTCTCAGTTAGAGCTGTGTTGAAAAAAATTGATTTTCCGATTTTTTAATCGATTCGCATATTAATGACCGATTATCGATTCGTACGTCCAAAGATCGATTTTTTTTTTTTTTTTTCGATTGACCCCTTAACCTTTTCATCAGTCTTCCAGCCATCAGTAACTACCAATACTTGTAAGATTTGCTGTTTAATATTGATATAATACTAGTTTTAATATGTTGCTTCTCTACACAGTCATGAAGTGAAGGAAACGGTTCAAATACATTTTTCATTATACATTTAACATTAACCCCCGGATCGAATCGAAATCGGATCGAATCGGAAATCAGATCAAAATCGGATCGAATCGGATGGAATCTGAGAAAATCGGAAAAAATCGATTCTGAAACTTAAAAATCGGAATCGAATCGATTCTTGAAATGTGAATCGAAACCCAGCTCTAGTCTCAGTAAATTAGAATTATTAAGTCCTGTTGAAGAAGTTAATGCATTCAGTGGCATACTATTCAAACCTGAGCCAGCTCTAACTATAAGCCTCCCAAACCAGAACCAGAAGATGGTTCCACAGAAGAGGAGCTTGATGGCTGGGGGCTCTGGTGCCTGCTTTACTTTTGGAGACTTAAGGAAAGTTACCCTTCATTCTGAGAGCGTAGTGCTCTAGCAGGACAGTAGGGTTTAATGAGCTCTTTAAGATATGATGGTGCCTGACCATTAAGAGCCTTGTAAGTGAGGAGAAGATTTTAAATTCTATTCTCGATTTTACTGGGAGCCAGTGCAGAGAAGCTAATACAGGAGAAATGTGATCCCTTCTTATAGTTTTAGTCAGAACATGCGCTGCAGCGTTCTGGACCAGCTGGAGAGATTTAAGAGATTCATTGGAACAGCCTGATAGTATCTTTTTGAGACAGGATGGGCCTGATTTTAGTAATGTTACGCAGGTGAGATAACTCTGAGGTTTCTTACGGTAGTGTTTGAGGCAATGGCAATCACGTCAATAGCGCTAGAGTTTAGGCCCAAGTAGAGTTACTTACCTCTTATCTGAATTTAAGATCAGTTTTTAATATATTATCATTACATGACTGACTTTAGCCGTTTACTTCTCTAGGGAGCATAGGCCATTGACGAATATCCTCCGTTTGACTCGGTTGTTGGTGGTTCTTTCTAGATTTCCCCAGCTGAGCCCACTCCTAGACATTTCTGCCTGGACACCTCTTCTCCAGCTGTTCTTGGTGCGATCGCCAACACATGCCTGGAGTTTAACTGGCTGATTGGTTTCTTCAGGCTTGATTGATAGATATAATTGAGTATCATCTGCGTAACAATGGAAGTTTATTGAGTGCCTTCTAATGATATTGCCTAAAGGAAGCGTAATAATAATTAAAAATTTGAAATAATTAGACTGACCACAGAACCTTGAGGAACACTGTATTTAACTTCAGTGTGCCTGGAGGATTTTTCAATGACATGCAAAAACTTTAGGTTATTTACATAACCCCGGTTCTCTGAGTAATATGAGTGAGATGTCTCACTATGGGATGCACGCCCCGCTGCAGCCCTCAGAAGCATTAATCTCATTACGCCAATCCTGATTGGCTGGTGAACGTGTACGTCCGCCTCAGGTAGTCCCACCTACCATAAATAGTGCAGGCGGACGGCACCACGCCATTCAAAATAAGCACCTCTTCTCACTCGCCCAAGCAAGAAGGGTTGTCTGGTGAGACATCTCACTCATATTACTCAGAGAACCGGGGTTATGTAAATAACCTAAAGTTCTCTTTCATAATATTTCGTTCGATGTCTCACTATGGGATATGGTTGCTCCCGTATTGCCAGACAAGCTTATCAAGCGTCCACCAACCCGCAGGGAAAAATGCTCTGTTCTCAATCAGGACAGCAAAACCGCCCGTGCCACGCACGGAGCAGAGACGTCCAACATATAGAAACGGACAAAAGTGAGAGGCGAGGACCAACTCGCTGCAGCACAAATGTCCTGAACAGAAACTCCCCTGAATAAGGCCCAGGATGCGGCCAAGCCCCGAGTCGAGTGCGCTCGCAGACCCACAGGTGGTTGCAAGCCCTGACTCGTATAGGCCAAAGCAATCGCCTCCACCACCCAGTGGGATAGGCGCTGCTTTGTGATAGGTTTCCCCTTATGAGGATTAGCCCAGGAGACGAACAGCTGATCGCTCCTCCTGAAGCCCCCCGTTTTATCCATATAAGTGCGCACCGCACGGACTGGACACAACACACGCGACCGCTGATCTCCTAGAGAGGCAGCAAAGGCCACGAGGTCGATAGGAGAACATGAGCCCACCACCTTCGGTACGAATGCCGGGTTGGGCTTCAAAATCATCCTTACATCCCCCGGGAAGAGCTGAGCGCATGACGGATGCACCGAAAGCGCATGGATGTCACTAACCCGTTTAGCTGAAGCCAGGGCCAGCAACAACACTTCTTGAGAGACACGTGTTTCAAGTCCGCTCCCTCCAGTGGCTCAAAAGGAGGACCTTTAAGCCCCTCCAGAACCACAGCCAGATCCCACGGTGGCACCAGTGGTCTGGACACGGGGAGAAGCCTGCGCGCTCCCTTCATGAAACGGCAAACCAGTGGGTGCTGGCTCGCTGTTTGCTTCCCAAAACCCACGTGACAGGCGGCGATAGCAGCCAAGTACACTTTAACCGTGGAGAAAGCCTTTCGTTTGTCAATCAGGTCCTGCAAGAATGACAATATCACCCCTACTGGACACTGAAAAGGAATGTGGCCGTTTCTGTGACACCAACCCTCAAACACTCTCCACTTACAATCATACAGAGACCTAGTGGAGGAGGCTCGAGCACTTTGTATAGTGGAAATCACACGCTGTGAGAGCCCCACAGCTGACAGATTGAGCCACTCAGGGGCCAAGCCCACAGCGCCATGCGTTCTGGGTGCGGGTGGAAAACCGTCCCTCCCCCCTGTGACAGCAGGTCCCTGCGCAGCGGGAGCCGCCAGGGCTGAGCGCGCAGCAGCCGATAGATCTCCGCCAGCCAGTGCATCGCAGGCCAATGCGGAGCTATCAAAATCAGTGCGTGGCCATGCTCCCTCACTCTGGACAGAGTGGGGGGTATCAAGGCCAGCGGAGGGAACGCGTAGAGAAGCTCGTGCGGCCAGGCGTGCGCTAGTGCGTCTACGCCGAGGGGAGCAGTCGTGCTGCGCAGAGAGTAAAACAGCGCGCATTGCGCGTTCTCTCCCGACGCGAACAGATCCACCGCGGCCCGACCGTAACGGGCCCATATCTGTTCCACAATCTCCGGGTGTAAAGCCCATTCCCCGTATACTGGCGCACCCCTGGACAACAGGTCCGCGCCTGTGTTCAGGGCTCCCGGGACGTGCGTCGCTCTCAGGGAGAGGAGACGACCGCAGCTCCACAGGATCAGTTTGCGTGCCAGCATATGCAACTGACGGGAGCGCAACCCGCCCTGTCGGTTGATGTACGCCACCGTCGTTGTATTGTCCGTCCTCACCAAGACATGATGACCCATGAGAGACGGAAGGAATTTTTTCAGGGAGAGGAACACCGCTGAAAGCTCCAGAAAGTTTATGTGAGACCGCTGGAGGTCCGCACTCCAGTGGCCCCTCACAGACCGGCCCTCGTGAATCCCGCCCCAGCCTGTCAGGCTGGCGTCCGTAGTGACCACCTTCCTGGACAGGACAGCGCCCATGGGCACCCCGTGTGTCAGAAAGGACGGGGCTCGCCAGTGTCGCAGCGTCCTGGCGCATCCCGGTGTGACCAGCACTCTCCGTGCGCCGTGACGCACGGGATCCAGCCCGCATGAGGCCACCCAAAGCTGGAATTCCCTCATGTGGAGGCGACCGAGATGGACTACGAGGATGGCAGACGCCATCAACCCGAGTAATCGAAGACACAATCTGAATTGAACAGATTTGCCCGGATGAAAAAACGCGAGACATGCCCTGAAAGTTTTCACTCGTTCCGCCGAGAGGCGCGCTGTGAAAGTCACCGAGTCCAGGGACAGTCCCAGAAAGGTTATGTCCCGTGCCGGGGACAGCATGCTCTTTTCCGCGTTTATCACGAAACCCAGGTCGGACAGGTGTCGTATGAGAATACGCGTGTGCGCCCTGGCCTCCTGTTCCGACTGTGCCAATAGCAGCCAGTCGTCCAGATATGTTGCCAAGCGGATGCCCCGCCGTCTCAGCGGGGCTATTGCTGCTTCCGTGCACCGCACAAACACCCTCGGGCTTAAAGACAGACCGAAAGGGAGCACGCGGTACTCGTAACAGATCCCCTGGAAAGCGAATCTCAGATACTTTCTGTGGGGAGGGTAGATCGGAATGTGGAAATACGCGTCTTTCAGATCGACGGAAGTGAACCAATCGTTCTGTCGTACAAGACGCAGCAGGGATGCATGTGTCAACATCCTGAACCTGTATTTCCTGAGATATTTGTTCAGAGCACGTAAATCCAGGATAGGGCGAATCCCGCTCCCCCCCCGTTTGGGAACGAGAAAGTACCTGGAGTAAAAACCGCTCTGACACTGTGCGGGAGGGACGACACAAATTGCTCCTTTGTTTAACAGTGAGAGGATTTCCTCCTGTAAAACGCGAGCTGACTCTCCCTGAGCCTGGGAGTGTATTATACTGGCGAAGTGCGGAGGGACAGTTGCGAACTGCAGCCTGTATCCCCTCGAGATCGTCTGTAACACCCAGGGTGAAGCTGCGAGCGCGGTCCATCTCTCGCGTCTGAGGGAGAGACTGGACACACACTGCAGCCCCTCCACCAAGAGAGGCTCCAGCCGCGGTGCGGTGGCGCCCTCTCTTGGTGGAATAGTGATACTGCCCCCGGGCGGCGCTGCGTGCGCTTGACCGGGCGGACAGCGCGACGGCGGGAACCTCACGTCCCGCGCCCCGGCGAAGGCCGTGGCCTTCCGCCGAGGGGGGACAGCGGGTGTCGCCGCCGCGCTGCTTATTGTGACAGTTTTGGCTTTCATTAGCTGCGCCCTCGGCCCTCGGCCTGGATGCGGCAGCGGAACACATTTTATTCTTTTTATTGAAACATATATGTGTGTGCGTGCTTGTGGACATGAGAGAGGGGCAACAGCTGAACCCTCTGCCGTCAAATGTCCGTCTCTCCCGACTCGCTCTGGCACGGTCCGTGGCAGCCGGGAGGTGGGGGCGTGGGTGGTCCCCGGTCGCACGCTCGAAAGCTGAACCGGTGAGGCTGGAGAACGGGGAACGTCCAGCTGAATCACCGATGGAGAGAGGGGCGGTCAGGCCGCTCTCTTCTTCTTCCTGGCCTGGTTGGGGGCAGCTTGCGCGGGCTGTGCCGGCGGAGCTGCAGCCGAGGCCGAGGGTTTCCTGGACCAGCTGGCCCGACCGGGCTGAGACGGTGGGGCGGGCTGGTGCTTCGGCAGTTTAGGGGTCCTGAACCGCGGGCTTTGTGAAGCGGCCTGCGCAAAGGTTTTGCGCTGTGCAGGCGGAGAGGGAACTGGGGGCTTCCGGGGGAGGCAGAGCTGAAGTGCTTCGTCCTCCTTCTTTTTGGCTTCACACCGCCGTTGCATGGAGGCTAACGCGGAACCAAAAATCCCCTCCGGGACAATGGGCATGTCCAGGACGTCGTCCTTCTCCCTGTCTGACAGGTTGGCGAGGTTGAGCCACCGCGCCCGTTCCTGCAGAACCATGGCACCCATCGCTCTTCCCGTGGCCTGGACCGCGCAGCGTTGGACACGGAGACACAGATCGGTGATGACCGGTATCTCCTCCCACGTGGCTGGGTCCTGATTTTGCGCAAAATCCTCGCATAACTCAGCCTGATATGCCGTGAGCAGGGAGAGGACGTTGAGCGCTCTGGCCGAGAGCGCAGCCGCCTTGTAAGACTTCTCAGTCAGCGCTGACTGAAAACGGTCCGACTTGGATGGCAGGCTGGGGCTCCGGGAGGACACCGCTGACAGCTGGGGATGGAGGTGCGCTGCAACGAGTGGCTCCATCGGAGGCATGCGGAGCAGACCCAGGCTCTCCATTGCCTCGCAGTCGAGGAACGAGGCACCGGGAATCGGGCTCCTGCTGCTGTAAGGGCGGTCTCTCCACGAGCGCGCTACCTCGTCCAGCAGCTCTGGGAAGACGGGGAGAAGTTGCTTCGTCGCACTCTTGGCCAAGGGCAATTTCTTCCCCTCGTAGCGGGATCTGGTGGTCTCAGCTACGACAGCGGGCCAGGGAATAGCCAGCCGGGCAGCGGCGCGTTGGCACACGTCAAACATGTCCGAGCTGGGGAGAGGAGAAGCTGGTGTGCTGCTCTCACCTCCATCCCAAGAGGCGGCGGAGGCCGCGGGCTTCGCAGCCCGGGCCGGAGTGATGAATATGTCGTCCTCTTCTTCATCCTCTGATATGAGGAGTTCCGAGGTAACGTCATCATCGTCCCCATAGTCCAGTTCAAGGATGTCTTCCTCCAGCGGGGGAACCGCGGCTACGTCGAGCTGGGAGCCCCAGCTGGCGCTAGCCTGTGGTGTCGCCACCGCGGCGACCCCCGTCTCCTCTCCCGCCACGACGGCAGCGTCGTCCGAAGGGAGATAGGGGTCATGTCCAGACAAGCTAGCCTGGAGACTCTTCACGGTGAAAACCGCACAGCACCGACACGAGCCGGGGACGTCGATAGCCAGCCGGGCGTGTTCCAGCCCCAGGCAGCTCGAGCAGACCTGGTGTGGATCCTTACTCGATATCTGATTCCCGCAGCGACAGAATCGGGCACCGGAGTCTCCAAGTCCTCTGGTGTGAGGGGTTTTAGCCTCCATTCCCCGCGAGCTGGTGTGCAGGCAGTGAGTAGAGGCAGTTAGCTGGTGTGCTAACCGTGAAGTTCGAGAAATTAGCTGGTGTGCCAAATCTCGGTGCTCGAACAGCCGTGGTGAGGCGCCGAGAACAGTGCTGGCCAAGCCGTGGAGGGGCGAGGAAAGCACTGAGTTCGATCTGGTGTGACCGACGAAGCGAAAATAAATCCAAGGCTAGTAGCGCCCGGCGACAGAAGCTACATAAGATCTGTCTGTGGACAGTTAAGCTAGCTAGCCCTGGACGCGAGATATGCTCCGAGTGAGAAGAGGTGTTTGAATGGCGTGGTGCCGTCCGCCTGCACTATTTATGGTAGGTGGGACTACCTGAGGCGGACGTACACGTTCACCAGCCAATCAGGATTGGCGTAATGAGATTAATGCTTCTGAGGGCTGCAGCGGGGCGTGCATCCCATAGTGAGACATCGAACGAAATATTATGAAAGAGAACTGAGTTTATCGTTGGATAAATAGGACTTCAACTTAATGCGGTTCCTTTGATGGCAATTCATTTTTCCAGTCTATTTCCAGTCTAGTCATATTAGGATCTCATGGTTAATGGTGAGCGCTAAGATCTAGCAGGACAGGTACAGAAACCAGTCCTTTGTCAGAAGCAATAAGAAGGTCATTTGTAATTTTCACCAGAGCTGTCTCTGTACTACGATGTACTCTAAATCCTGACTGGAAGTCCTCAAGTAGACTGTTACTAGTGAGAGAGTCACACAGCTTATTGGCGACTACTTTCTCAAGGATCTTAGAGAGAAAAGGAAGATTTGATATTGGTCTGTAGGGCTGTTCGATTTTGCCCAAAAATAAAATCCCGATTTTCTTCTCTCAAAATCCGATTTTCGATTATGATTACGATTATTTTGTTAAATGACAAAAGGCAAAGAAATTATTTCAAATATGCTGTTTTTTATTGAACATTTTGCAAATAATTTCCCCATTGGGATTTGAGTGCAAACCTTGCTCTTATTAAACAAA
The DNA here is from genome assembly GCA_029853015.1 of Chelidonichthys spinosus. NCBI lineage: Eukaryota > Metazoa > Chordata > Actinopteri > Perciformes > Triglidae > Chelidonichthys > Chelidonichthys spinosus. Next base: position 1,496,122 of record CM056843.1, on the reverse strand, counting down.
AAATCCCTCAAGGGGTTAATATAAAGAACAATTAATGAACTTTTGCCATCTGGCTTTGCTCCATGTTATCTTCTTGTAGACCTCTTGTAAACAACAACAAAACAAAACAATCCCTTTGGGATTAAGAGGAAAACCTCACTTTCACATGTATCTTTAAGGTGTGTCCATTGAACAAAAATGAATGAATAAAGTGCAAAACTTTAACTTTTTGAAAAATCTATTTTACGATTTTTTTTTTAACATTGTCCTAACTACATAATCGCGATTACGATTTAAAATCGAGTAATTGAACAGGCCTATTGGTCTGTAGTTTGCTAAAACCCCTGGATCTAGAGTAGGCTTCTTAAGAAGATGTTTAATTACAGCTACTTTAAAGGACAGTGGCACATAGCCTGTTAATAAAGACACATTGATCATATCTAATAGCGACGCGCTAACTAAGGGTAAGACTTCTTTTAGTAGCCTGGTTGGTATCGGGTCTAGGAGACAGGTTGAAGGTTTAGAAGAAGAGATCTTTGATGTTAGTTGGTAAGGGTAGATTGGAGAAAAGCAGTCTAAATATATATTAGGTCTATTTCTAAGATTCCCCAGTTTGAGGTTTGACGTGGGTTCCCTGAAGGCAGCAGGTGAGTAATTTTGTCTCTTAGTAGTTATTACTACTGAGGTCTATAGGAATACATGGCTCAGTAGAGCTGTGACTCTTTGTCAGCCTGTCGACAGTGCTGAAAAGAAATCTGGGGTTGTTTTTATTTCCCTCTATTAAAGATGAGTAAGTGTTCAGGTGTAGTTGTTTAACAGAACTATTAATCATTTGCAGGTTTAACCACAGCTAATGTTACTGCTTAGCTAATTCAAGCCATTAATCATTAAACACTGTTTCATAGACCCTCAATTTCAGTAAAGAGTTGGAAACATTTGAATAGTCTGGGATGCGGTGTGCACATTCATGGCTGCCTTCAGAAAATCTAAGGATGTGAGAGAAACAGGACTGTGTGTATGTTTAAAGGTGGATTTTTAGTGTGGACTGACTTTCCTGTCCTTTTCCCTCTCCAGGAACTGAGAGAACGCGTGCTGCGTGGCAAATACAGGATTCCTTTCTACATGTCCACCGACTGTGAGAACCTGCTCAAAAAGTTCCTCATTCTGAACCCCTCCAAAAGAGGCAGCCTAGAGGTACGCAGTACACACACACACACACACACACACACACACACAATAGACGTGATGGTGATGTTGTGACTTTGAGGGTCCAACTTGCTTGGACACAGTATGGATTGCCGAGTGTGGGTGTGCCCCAAAAGAAAACTTAAACCAACCTGGCATCTCCTAATAGCTAGATAACTGATTATTTGCTAATCCAATGCAGGGCTCCAGAGTGTGACCATTGTGACACATCCGGCGCGCCCAACAGCTTTCACTAGCTTTCGTGTTGGAATTTAGTTCTCTGTTTCATTTACACCTATCTTTAACTTCTAATCAGCCAACAAAATCATATTCTTCATTTTTTCAGAATTTGACTCTTCTGTTTTTATCCCCGTTTTTTATCAGGGTAGCCTTGCCATCAATTTAGAATCTGTTAGTTAAAGGTCACACCCCTCATGTACTTCTTAAGGAAGATTAATTTGCATACACTAGATTAAATGTATGTTCCTATGCCCATCAGAAAAAAAACAGAACAAGATGAATTATGTAACCAGATGAATAATGTAGAATTAATTAATTGTGCTGAGATGACTTTACTTCCCTTCCATTGTTGCTATTTTGTTTTGTTTTAATATCTTTGGCCTCTCTTCTTCCTCCTCTCCTCTTTCATTCTTTAATGTTTCCATGCCCCTCTGTTGTCTTTCATATCTCATGTCTCCCTGTATCTGTCTGTTCTGGCTTGCTCCCAGCAGCAGATAATGAGGGACCGGTGGATGAATGTGGGCCATGAGGAGGAGGAACTCAAACCCTACATCGAACCCCAGCCAGATTATAAGGACCCCAGGAGGACAGGTAGATACAGAAGACCACTCAAAAATAATAAATGTCCTCTCTTCCCCCACGCACAGGCACAGATGCTCCTTTTTTCCACTCACACACAAGGAGAATTCATCTTCAGGAGAATTATGGAGCAGGAAGAAGTTTACCACTCAACTTCTAAACTGTTTTTGTATGTTCAGACATCATGCTGACGATGGGATTCTCTCAGGATGAGATCCAGGACTCGCTGGTGAACCAGAAGTACAATGATGTGATGGCCGCATACCTGCTACTGGATTATAGGAACTCTGAGGTACACTGTTTTTACTATCGTTACACTCCTTTCTCACCCCTATGCACCTCTATTTTACACCAGACCTTCCCAGTTAGTATTTGTTTGTGTAGCTGCAAATACACTGATGTTATTAAGCAAACTAATTCTGTTCTCTCTGAATTATATGTATGTATTTGTATTTATATTTATATAAACACTTTTCAAAACGGTACCAATTGAGTTTTTTTGTTTGTTGTATCCACACCCCTGTCTTTCTGCGTCTCCTTCTGAAACGCTTATATTCAGATGTGTGTTTTTCTCCTCAGCTGGATGAAAGTGGTATCAAGCCCCGGCCAGGAAGTGATGTAAGCAACATAAACGCCCCCTCCCCGCCTCACAAGGTACAATAAGAACACATAATGTTTTCTGATAACAAACAAGAGGTCAAGTCAACTTAATTTTATTTATAGTGTCATATCACAACAAAAGTGATCACAGGACCTTTTACACATTGAGTCCCAACATGACCAGCAGCAAGACTTACAGCGCAACGTCGGCGAGAAAAAACAGCCTTAACAGACTTTAGGCAGAAATGTGGAGCAGACCAGGCTCCTGGGTTCCATCTGCAACGTGTGCCAGTGACACAGGTGCACTGCCATGACCTCATATTTTCACCAAAGACACTTTGGGAATATAATCTGATGCAGCTCATTTTTAGGTTTTAGCCTGTTGACCTACATAAAGGTACATGCGAACCACAGTAACAAGTGCTTTCCCTCAATTTACAGTGTCTGTATGTATGTGTAAACATTAAAAATACCACGCTGACCTGTATGTCCATCTTGCCTCTCTAAGGTACAGCGCAGTGTGTCGTCCAACCAGAAGCCTCAGAACCGCAGAGCCACCGACCAGGGTGAGAGTGGTGTGTCTGCATGGAGAGGAAGGGGAGAAGCTGGGGTTGGGAGAGGTGGACAGATATGGGGATCAGTCAGGAGATAGAAATCTCAAAACATGTTTAAAATTGCACCATAAGATTTCTATCATGGTGCATGCTGGGATGGACTCCAGTCCTGTGCCACACTGAAGCAGGTGGAGAAAGTAATTGAATCAAAGATTAATACCTTTCAGAGGTGGTGGTACAATAAAACGTTCCTCTTGAGTCTCAAAATAGTTTTTTGAAAGTAAGCATTACATTTTTCGTAGACAGCTGTGACCAACGCACAAAGCGATGCTGTAATTATTGAGAGAAGATAATATGGCTTTATGTGTGTGACATGAAATGTGACCACAGGGTCCCTATTGTGTCTCTGTTTGTCTTTTCTCTCCATGCTTTTATGAATGGATAAGCTATAAAGGGGCGTTCACACCAAACGTACATTATCAGTCCTCTATTGTATTCATTCTCACAATAATTTGTGTTTATATGCTGGATGCGCCGTCGAGGAGGCGAGGCGTGACTCCGTGTAGACACTCACAATGTTTAATCAGTCACGGCAGAAATCACCACTATTACTGCTTTGTACATGTTGAAGTCCCAGATCCACCAGGAAACCAACGGCCTGTCTGAGTTGATAACATCACCCAGAGGTGCTCGGTGGATTTAATTTAGCTGGATGCACTGTCAATAGCAAGACACATAACAGCGCCTGGTTTACTGCAGTGGTATGTGCCGATATCAAACAGCTTTGTTGTGATTTAATTGCAATACACTGATAAAAAGTCATGCAGAAGTAATGACATGACGATTGGTAAAAGGCTATGCTAACAGCGTAGCTGCTCCGTGAACTTAAATAACATCGTCTCAGTATAAATACGGCACTGACCTTGTTTTTTGGACCACACAGTCTCTGATTTGTACTTGTAAGTTTGGTTCGGTCTCAGTATGAAACGGAAGATACTATCGTAGAGCTCTGGGAGGCCAGCTACGCGTCTTGCATATTTACACGACTCCACAAGCGCCGTTGCTGTGCATCATTTACGTGTTGATGATACAATGGCGGCCTCGTGCAGGCATCTACCAGCTTTTATCTTCTTCAGATCTACAATCTGAGCTGGTTAAATGCTCTGGTGGCGCGTCGCCCTTCATAACACCACCTTCTGTTCTGGCTTCCCGGCTCGCTCTCCTCATTTCTCTTCTGTTGCGGCTCTATGACAACCTCCCAAAAAAGGAGTGATCCTCCTGCAACAAAAAGTCAGTGTAAAGGGGGCTGAAGAAAGCCACAAAAGAAGGCCAGACTGCTTTCTAGCACTGAGTGATGACAGAGATATGTGTTGCAGAGCAGAAGATGGTGCAGATGGAAAGTTGCCTCAGGTTAGAGCGCAGCAAATGATGGCCTTTCTGATACACTCCCTCTTTCTTTTTCTAGCCTCCTCCTACTCTAAGAGGGGGGGTCAATCAGATAACCGGACTGCAGGGGAGGATTCTGGGAGGAAAGGTTCATCAGGCAGCTCCACTACCAAGGTGCCGGCCAGTCCGCTGGCCTCCTCTGACCGCAAGAAGAGCGCCACGCCCTCCACCGTGAGACCTCACAACCACACTACTTTATTTTACAAAGTTTCTATCCAGAGCACATTTCCCTGCATCACCAATATACAGACACACAGATCCACAAAGATGAGCAAAATTCACACTGCAATTATAGTTAACAACCATGAACAGAATTCCCAAACATGAGTTGATAGGAAAACATTTGCTGTCAAATTTTAAATTGGCAAGCTCCCTTTTATTCACAAAGTTGTTGTTGCTCTTTTGTGTAAACTAAGGTTTGCCATATATTCTCTTAATCTATGGTCCAAAGATCAAAGCAGATTGAAGTTACTAATTAAGCTATTTAAATAAAAAAGGCTATATAACTATGACTTCTTAGATGGTGTAAGAAAGTGGAAAGTTTCACAACCACCTAACAGTTAAGTGATTTTTATTTCTGGATATGCTATATTTTCCAGCGTGCATTAATTATAACAGCCAAAATATTCACACATTGTTTCCCTGGTGATGTGATCCCTACTGTGACATGTCAAAATATCTTATGTGAAAATGTCTTTTTTCATTTTCTCTATATTCCCCAGCTCTGTCCTCCCTGCTTGCACCAATCAGAACCTCCTAATGCTGTGTAGTGAATAGTCCGGCTGTGTGAATAGATCAGTGCTGGGTGCTGCATGACGCTGTGTCGTGAAGGCCTATCTGCCTTGAGATTCTCCTGCTGATGTTTCTGAATTAGTCATGGAGGGAATACATCTTGTATGTGACCACACTGCTGGTGTATTTATGTCTAGATGACCTTATTTGGAGTGGTGATGCAGCAGCTACAATGTTAGCATAGCCTAGCACCCATGAAACCAGACTATTCAGAAAACAAGCATTTTAGAAGTTGTTTGCTTGTGGTCTTGCAGACAGACCTAACAAAGCATGACTTCACACTAGTGCTGGGCGGTATGACCAAAAATTGATATCACGGTATTTTTCCAAATGATATCGGTTTCACGGTATTTGACGGTATTTTTTTTTCAAGCACGACTGGGTGTTAACCTCATTTTCTAATAATTTAGAGAATAATTACTGCAGTAAATTAGTTTGGAATGACATATTTTACTGTCATGAGGAGTGAATATTGTAGAAAAACATTAATGTCCACACTAGTATTAATGATGTGAAGGAATCAGAATGCATGACTGTTGCAGTCAAAATACAGAACCCTTTATTGTGCAAGTTTTGCAACTTGAAAAAACATCTTTTGTAAACCAACTGGCTACACAATGTAAACAATACGTCTCCTGTAACTGCAAAATGAAGACTTCTTTATCCACTGAACAGAAATTAAGGCAACATCCATAAATAATATTGAACCAAATAAATAAAAAAAATAAAAAATAAATAGTTCCACCGTTTGCCTTTCTTGTCGTAGGCAGTCCCCCTAGCAAACGCGTCTTTGAGTGACATTTGACTCGTCTTTTCTCCCGCAGTGCCAACTGCGGCTACAACTTTAGCCCGACAGCATTTGCAGAATATTGTTGTTTGTTCGACGTCTGATTTTTTAAAGCCAAAGAATTTCCAAACAAAAGACACGGCTCCTCTTTTCGGCACAAGTTCTTCTGTTTCATTGCTTGCTCGTTCGGAACTTTTTGTAAAAAAAAAGTTCCGAACGATTTTTTCACCGCATCGTACGCTCAACACAGGCTGTGCTCTCACATGCTGCTTGTTTGGTGCAGCTGCTAAACAGCCCCCTCTCAAACAATGTCCGGCGGCGCAACGTTCCGCCGCTCTGCGTTCCCGACGTTCATACGCTACACACTCACTGGTATTGGGGTATATGAAAAATTCATATCATAAACAAAAACCCACCGGTATTCGGTATGGACCGGTATACTGCCCAGCACTACTTCACACTTTTTACTGATCACCATCATATTGGAGTTATTTCAGCATCCTTTTCATCTGGTTATTGATATTAAATCACAGCTAAATAGTTTATTTTGGATTCATACTGCTGTGGTAAACTAGCCGACTTGCGGCTTGCTCGACACCGGTGAAATTCAGCGGGCACCTCTGGGTGCTGTCATGAAGCCAGACAGGATGGCGTTTGGTTTCCTGGTGGATCTGGGACTTTACATTACAACATTACAAAGCAGCAATAGTGGTGATTACCGCCATGATATTTTTGGTGTCTACATGGACGTAAGCCACTGGCCCAGATTTGCATGAGTGACACAATAAACACAAATGATCCCGCAGTCAAAGTAACACAAAGCGAATAGTTGCTCCACATTTGGTATGAACACGCCTGCTTCAACAGCATCAGCCAACAATATAATGTAAACGGATGACATTTTCCACATGACACCTACCAACAAATGCTCCACGATACGTCATATAGACTTAAAAATCCACTTTAAAAATGTTTCAGAAAAGATGAGAAACGTTTTTAAGGTGTTTCATGTCTCCTCTCTTGAATATGTGAAATGTAAAGTCCCTCCACAGCCCTGGTTCACCTGCACCGCTATTTTCATTGAATTGACCTGATTAGGCCTCTTCTCAGGACTATGTCCATGAATAAACTGTTTTTGACTGGCATCTCTGTCACTCGCCTGTTAATTTAGTTGCACCCTGTAATTACTGGTATAGCTGCACCCAAACTCAGCCTGAACAAGATGGCTAGTCTATCAGGCAGGCTAATAGAAAACGCCTGTGTGGAAGTACAGAGCCTTTAAATAACATTCCAAGAATAATGGGATGACAATGAAATGGTATTGTCATCTGAGCACTGCACTGATCTGTCACCATGTTTAACTCCAATCTTCACCGTCTCTATATTTCTAACATTCATCTTATTGTTCTCCTTCAGAATAGCATCCTGTCCACCGGTACCGGTCGCAGTCGGAACTCTCCTCTGACTGAGAGAGCCACGCTCGGCCAGGGCATCCAGAACGGCAAGGACAGGTACAGGCACACACCTATACATTTATACACACACACACACACACACACACACACACACACACACATAGATATATTCAAAAAGACATGGGCAGTTACAGTTATACAATCGTCTTTCTCTCATCAGCAGCCAGTAGTTGAAGTGAGGCAGCACAGCTTCCTCACAAACACACACACACACACACACACACATAAACACACTCAGCATGGCTTGTGAATGAAGCAGTCCCCCAGCTGTCTCAGTGACTGGATCCCAGACCTTGGCTGGTACTCTCCAGAGCCCTGCCAGCTGGCTCAGGAAGGTCCACAGCCTTCCCCTGGGGTGGGGTGATCCCTGGACAAGGAAATCAGGCTCCTTTAGGGAATTTAGGCCAAACCTCCAGTAGATTACAGATTACCCGTGATGGTGTGATGGAGGCCTGCCAGTCAGAGCAGAGGCAGGATTCAATGGACACGCACACATGCCTTCACATACACACGCAGGTTATATATGCTGACACAGAGATGCTTTTAAACACCTGATTTCTGTTCCCCTTAATTCATTTTTTCAACTTTGACCTCCCCAAACTTGTAATTTCATCAAAGGATATTGCCCAAGTCAACTCGGGGATTAACAGTTTGAGTTTTTAGTGGGTGCAATACTCAACAAACACCAAAAGGCAATAATCTTCTAGCGGTGGAAAGCAAGCTTTGCGTCTAGCCATGGCTTTCACAAGTATCACATTGATTGGGATGGGCAAGTGTGATATTCCCTCTCATTTCCACTTTCTTATATCATCTTTCCAAAATAGAATCAATTCACATCACATAAACAACTCTTTGTCAATGTTGGAGTTGTTTGACTTTGGACTTTGTCATCTTAATTTTAGGCCATAAAAACAATAAAGTCAATAATTGAGGCTGTTGAGTGGAGCCGTCGAGTTTGGAGTTTTGAAAGTAAGCCTCTGGTGCTGAATACGCGTCCACGCATACAACCACCACACATCACTCCTGCTTAACCAGCCATTTGCATTGTGTGCTTTTCATGAGCATTAAACATGAAGCCAAACCATAATCCCTCCTTCGATGCAGGGTTCATTGTCATTACTGCTTGTTACAAATCGTCTCAAATGACCCCTTCGTTTCCAACGTGGTGCCCTTTCTATAGCACCAATTATTCTATTGAGTTCAGGCCAAAAAGCCAACTTTTGAGACATTACTGGAAGTGTTTCCTTTTGTCATATTCTTTCAGTCGAAGCACTACTTAGTGACGATGTGGTCATTTGAGACAGCATTGATCATTTTTGAAGCACTGTGGTTCTTTTAGCCATAGGCTCTGCTAACTCAGTGGTTGTCATCTGCTTTGATCTGAAAGTAACTTTATTTGATCATCATTAATGCTTTGAAGTTTGTGCTTCCATACTTGTTACTCCCCAATTTCCCTCTGTCTTTTCTAATTCTCTTGTTTGGTGTTGCTTTGTCTGCGTCGGAGCTCTTGTCCCTCTAGATCTTAAGTCTCAGCATCTCCTTTCTTGTCTTTTTTCATGCTTCCTTTTTCCTTCTCGTCTTTATATTGATCTGTCTTCTCTCTCTTTTTCTCCCGTCTCTAAGGAGATTAGAACGACTTGTGATGGAATATTAACTCTTAATGGCACTAAATGGTCCTTGTACTCGCCTCTGATGGGCTTACACGTACACAAACAAATCTGCACTCACACTGAAGGACACATAAAGCTCATTGACACACACACAAGCTTTAACATACATGTCACACACACTGGCTTGTCCAGTGAATGCCGTTATTTTTCCATCACTAGCCGCACTAATCTGTCCGCTGTTTGTTTTCTGTGTAATAAGCAGCTGTTTTGTTGACCTATAAATGTCCCCTTCTCTCTCTCTCTCTCTCTCTCTCTCTCTCTCTCTTACTCTGTTTGTTTCTGTGTGTGAATAAAGTCAAGTTGGAGCTGTCAGTAATGTGTAGAGCTTTGTAGCCCATAGCAACCTAGCTGATTAAGAGAGGGTTCAGGAAATAGCCAGTGCTCTTTGCTTAAGTAATTCATAAAGTGTTCTTTGTTACGGATATAGTTTAGATTGTGTGCAGGAGAAGAGGAAAGGGAGGATTGGAGAGAGAACGTCAGGAACTTGACAGGCAGAAGAAGTCACAAGACATCCATAAAACTGTTAGCTCAGAGTGATGATCTCATTCCAGGACAGTGAAAGCACCTTTAAGTCCTGACAAACAACAATTTGACCAATTTTGTCTTGTAGGGTTGCAACTGACTTTTATGATTGATTAATCAGGGGATATATTTTGGATTATTTGATGAAACATTTAGTCGCGTGGAAAATTCAGTTTTTCGCAGAGCCCAAAGTGAAATCATCAAGACAGTCTGAATCTCAAAGGTATTTAATTTACAATCAAGGAGACTCAACAACAAGCAAATCTTAATGATAATAATAATAATACATTTAATTGAATAGCGCCTTTCAGGTCACTCAAGGACACTTTACAAAACAGACTGGGTTAAAATCATACAATTAAATCTTCACATTGGAGAAGCTGGCATCAGTGGAATTTTAAAGAAGACAAACAATTTATTATCAAAACGAATGCCTGTTAATTGTTTGTCGACCAGTTAATCAACTAATGGTTTCAGCTCTCATGTCTGAAATAATAATCCACCTTATATACTATTTATATATACCATATTACAACTTTATATGTATAGCACCATTCCTGCAAAACCATGCCATTCTGCACAAAAGATCAAAAATAGACAAATAAACAAAACAATGAGATTTTTACACAGATTTTTTTCTGAAAAATGTGGTGGAAATAAGTTGACTTGGTAAAATGCTGATTGTATTTTATCCAGAATGTTGACCTGCTGGGGAGGAGCAGAGAAACAGTCTTTATGTTCATCCACATCATTTGACTTGAGTTTGAGTCTTCCTAGGCTATAATTCAGTTCTATTCTACTTATAGTGTCATATCACAACAAGTCATCACAGGACACATAGGAACGCGTGTTAATGTTGGTCAGGTAGATTTGACATGAAAACCCAAAGGCACAAGATTGTCACTCATCCAGGTCCTGCTAGTCTTTGGAAGCTTAGGCAGCTGGACTTGCTTTAGGTTTTTTGGAAGGAGGTTTGCCTCTCATCAGAGAGGCTTCGTCATTTCTAACTGACTAGTGGGGTGTTTAGGAGTTTAGGTTGTACGCTTTCTTCTTCATTCAAGTCCTTTTGCTCTGTGTTGTCTGTTTTGTCTCTACTTCCTCTGCTCTTCCCTCCTTCCTGCCTCCCCCCTCCCCCCTTACCGTGTTTGATAAGTGCTGCTTCTAACCATGCTCCACCTCACCTCCCTGCCCACCCACACACAAACCCCGCCCGCTGGTGAATGTGTGTATGTGTCATGCTCGTATGTACGTTTGCTGGGGTCACTTGTTGGTGCCCTGTGTCGGTCACGTTTGTGGGTGTGTATGCATTGTGTGTGTGTGTGTGTGTGTGTGTGTTTGTTGGGCGGGGCACTCCTCTTCCTCCCCCTCCTCCCAGCCTAAACACTCCGGGCTCCCGCGCCTCCACTGCCTCAGCCGCTGCCGTCCTCTCCTCCTCCTCCTCACGTCCCCGCCACCACAAGTCCCTGTCTTCCTCCAATCATCCATGCCCCTCTGACCTGCACGCACCACGGCCCAGGCAAGTCTCTTCTTCACCATCCACACACACACACACACACAACTCCCTCGGCCCCGTCAGCACTTTACTCAGCACAGATCATCGCCGTTCTCACAACAACTTGATGGACAAAGTGGGAAGATGAAAAAAGGATGAAATCATGTGATGGCGCTAAAATGAGCCCAACCAATATGGGAGTTTAAAAAAAAATCAGGTGTCTATTTCAGCCGATATTCATATTTCTTTAATAAATTATATATGTACACACTTATACAAGCTAACTAAGGCTGTCTGAGTCAGTGTCCTCTTTTAAGTATCTTCTAAAAAATACTTTTATCAAGCACAAATTTTGCCCTAATGCAGTTCGGTCTTTCGACAATGCAACAGAAACTATATTGAAAAAATATAAACAATAGACATTTTTACATAGTTTGACAGTTAGAGTTACTTGCAGTATATCTGTTTACCACAACAGCAGCTGCATTGTGAGCAGCGTTTCTAAGTCCAGCCATCATTCACTCACCATATACTCCACAACTGATGCACCTGCAAAATCACATGGCTTTTATGCACATTGAGCCCCCAGACCTCAAAATAGTGTCCCCTCCATGCTGACATAAAAAAGATTGTTCTACAAATTAGAGCTTAAAATATTTTCCCCTAAATGCCTGCATGCAAAGATGTTCTCCAGCTACGTGGACAGAGAGCCAACAGTGAATCCCAATCAAACACCGTTTCACAGAATGGAAGATATCAGTTTAACAGTGCTCTGGAGAGAGCCAGACAGCTGTGGATGTCATAGTTGTGTGGAGGCATGTTTCTGTGAAATTGTATCTGTATCATCATTGCATGTATGAATATTTTATTCATATTTAATATGAGATGCCTTTGGTTTTCTTACATGTTGTTTGTCGACAAAATGATTTTCTCTGGCTTGTACCAGTGAATTTGAGTGGAGTGCCCTTTTAAAGTTCCCACAGTGTGTTTTTCTTCTTAAAGCTTGTTAACTGCTCTCTCAAACGGCATGATCAGCTGTAAAGCAGCTCAGTTAGGAGGAGAACTCCGTCTTCAGTACCGCTGCCAGGTCTCCTTGAATGAAAGCAATGAAGTGATGACCTGACTGTCTTGTTGGTCACCTGTGTGCACTCTTGTCTCTCTGTTTGTGTGTGTGTGTGTGTGTGTGTGTGTGTGTTTACTGTGTCCTTTGTTGTTTAGCTTGTCTGCTGTTTCAAGGGCTACTTTGATATTTTAGCGTTTTAGCTTTCCTGCCAAACATCAATGTATACCAAGGGTGCCCAACTCCGGTCCTGGAGGGCCACTGTCCTGCATGTTTTAGGTTTCTCCCTAACACACCTGATTCAAACAATTTTCAAACATGTGACAAGCTTCAGTTGCTTGATAACGAGCCATTCATTAGAATCAGTTAGAGCAGGGAGAAACCTAAAACATGCAGGATAGTGGCTCTCCAGGAACGGAGTTGGGCACCCCTGATGTATACGCTGGCAGGTCATTGAACACGTTCCTCAGCTCCCTTAAATCCCATCTGACTGCATGTCTTCTCCCATGTCATCCTCAGCAGAGGCCCACACCCTTTTTGTGACGGTGGTGGAGTCACCAGACTAGTGAAAGCCCACCTCCACTCCCCAAATGTCAGGCTCAAATTCAAGCAAAGCAAATGTCAAGGTGGCCCTCTGGCTGTATGTGCTTCTGTCTGCTCTATGTTGAAGTCTTGTTCTGTTGCATGCGTCGTACAGCAGTGAGCTTGGGCTGTTCAGAACCTGGTTGGGAACGCTGGAGAGAAGGTACCGTTCCAACACATAGACTGTAACCTCAGTGAGGAATCGTCCCATCCATTCCTGTTTGGTCGAGTTGTCCCTGATTCCCCTTCTGAGGGGAAACTCTAATACCATCCACATGCATTTGCACATAGGCACCTCCTCGTTTGATTCACGTAGAGGTGCAGTCTACTATATGCAAACCAAGTATGCCTAGCATGATAACCATCCAGCCGCATCCACCTCACAGCACACACACACACACTCAGACTCCGTCACCTCTCTTTTCCTTAACTGAATGCTTCCATATTTTGATAGGAATGTCTATATAATGAATATCTTCCAGCTATTTCCCTTCATTGTTATTTCTCTAACATGTCACACCGGTCTCCACTAACCTGCCTCGTCCAGCCTTTCTTCTCTTGCCTCTGTATGAATAGAAGAGCTGCTTGTTTGTGTGCATAGATATCTTTCTTCCTCACACAGTAAAGCATTTGTGTTGAAGCCACTCATCCCACAGTCAGAATGTGATCTTGACTGAAAAGCCTCTGTATTTGTCTTTCTGGTGTTGAGTGTATTAGAGGTCTGCATGGGACTGTTTTCATCACAGCTTGCTCCAGCAGAAACACCATTCAACTCCCACCTCTTATTCAGCGAGCCATCTGTAAAAGATGTGGGAACTACAAGATTGTGGCTGTGACCCTCGTTCTTGATGGGTAATGTTGTTTAAATAGCAACAGATACAGACTGCAGTTTGGCCGTGATGGCCGTTTCTTTACAGATGAGTTGTTAAAAGTTCTGACTGACTAAAAAGAGAATGGAATTGAGTTGGACAATTATATAGAGATAGAAGAGACGGTTTATTTTTGCTCTCTGTTTTAATGTGGGAAAAGCGTGTCTCCTATTTTTTGGTCACGGGATGATGGTTTTTAGGATCCACATTAGAGGAATCCTGCACCTGTGTGTTGTTATGTGGTAGCCCAGTCCACTGCAGCCCTCTACACTTCATGCTCCATTTATATCAACGTTTCTGTTTGTTACACACTCTATAGGCCTCTTGTTTTTAACTTAGATTGCTCTTGCATTCCTGTGATTGTCATCTGCTGCATGTGTAAGGTGTGTGTGTGTGTGTGTGTGTGTTTTAAGAGAGAGTGAGGGAGAGTTGTAGGTTTGTGATGTTGTTGATGTTTGTGTCTGTCTGTGTGTGTGTGTGTCTGTCTGTGTTTGTGTCTGTCTTTCGGTCTGTGTGTGTGTGTGTGTGTTGTCTGTCTGTGTGTGTGTGTGTGTGTGTGTGTCTGTCTTTCGGTCTGTGTGTGTCTGTCTGTCGGTCGGTCGGTCTGTGTGTCTGTCTGTCTGTCTGTGTGTGTGTGTGTGTGTGTGTGTGTGTGTGTGTCTGTCTGTGTGTGTGTGTGTGTGTGTGTGTGTGTGTCTGTCTGTCTGTCTGTCTGTCGGTCGGTCTGTGTGTCTGTCTGTCTGTCTGTGTCTGTCTGTCTGTCTGTCTGTCGGTCGGTCTGTGTGTCTGTCTGTCTGTCTGTGTTGTCTGTCTGTCTGTCTGTCTGTCGGTCGGTCGGTCGGTCGGTCTGTGTGTCTGTCTGTCTGTGTGTGTGTGTGTGTGTGTGTGTCTGTTTGTCTGTCTGTCTGTGTGTGTGTGTGTCTGTCTGTCTGTCGGTCGGTCTGTGTGTCTGTCTGTCTGTGTGTTGTGTGTGTGTGTGTGTGTGTGTGTGTGTGTGTGTGCGTGCGTGTGTGTGCATATGTGTGTGTGTGTGTCTCTCTGTCTGTGTGTGTGTGTGTGTGTCTCTCTGTCTGTCTGTCTGTGTGTGTGCGTGTGTGTGTGTCTGTCTCTGTGTGTGTGTGTGTGTGTGTGTCTGTCTGTCTGTCTGTCTGTGTGTGTGTGTGTGTGTGTCTCTCTGTCTGTCTGTCTGTCTGTGTGTGTGTGTGTGTGTGTGTGTCTGCTCTGTGTGTGTGTGTGTGTGTGTGTGTGTGTGTGTCTGTCTCTGTGTGTGTGTGTGTGTGTGTGTGTCGTCTGTGTCTGTCTGTCTGTCTGTGTGTGTGTGTGTGTTGTGTGTGTGTGTGTGTGTGTCTGTCTCTGTTGTTGTTGTGTGTGTGTGTGTGTGTGTCTGTGTGTGTGTGTGTGTGTGTGTGTGTGTCTGTGTGTGTGTGTGTGTGTGTGTGTGTGTGTGTGTGTGTGTGTCCTGATGTGACCCTAAACATGGAGGAGGCTGATGTAAGGGTGTGAATATGAAAGATGAGGGTGAGCAGACGTTCCTCACACATAGATACTGGTATGACTTACACTGAGGTAAGTAGCGCATCAGAAGGAAGCCATTTTCTTGGTGTTTGTCTAACTCCTTGTTCCTCTCCCACACCCTCCTCTTCCTCTTCTTCCTTTCTTTCTACTTTTCACCTTGGTTGTTTCATCTACCTTACGTTCTCTTCCTCTTGTCTTGTTTCTAACCTGAATTCTTCTTCATTTGCACCTCTGCCTCTTCACTCATCACACCTTCCAACAATGATTTCACACTTCTTTCTTCTCCTTCACCCTTATTTCCTCTTCTTTTCCATCCCTCCCTCCATTTCCCTTCCCTTGTTTTCCTCCTGCTCCTCTATAGTGCCCCACCTCAGCGGGCACCCGGTGCCTCCCCATCCGCCCACAACATCAGCAGCGCTGCCGTGTCAGACCGTACCAACTTCTCCCGAGGGGTGGGCATCCGCAGCACATTCCATGCGGGTCAACAGCGGGGTGCCCGGGACCAGCAGGGATCCGCCTACCCCGGCGGGCCTGCGTCCCCATCACTGTCACACGGCAACAGCCAGGCCCGGAGGACGCACGGCGCCACGGGGATCTTCAGCAAGTTCACATCCAAGTTTGTACGCAGGTGAGTGTCAGAACAGAGAGACAGGTGCATGGGGAGACAGGCTGGGTGGACAGGTCATAAGACAGCAGACAGACAGGAGCGGGGATGTGGCAGAAGAAGAACGTTGTAGCTTCGTAAATGCAGAGCACTTGTGGTAGCAGCTGTTCTATTTATTATCCAGCTACTTTGCAGCACAAGTACAGTTTGGAGCGTTTGGAGTATTGAGGTTTCAGCTTTCAAGAGAAAATTACTAGGTTTACGTTACAAGTCATTTCATGTGCTCATTCCCTCAAGAACAACGTACGTCCATGTCATCACTGGTTGTGAGAGTATTTCTTTAAAGGGGCTGCTCTCATCTCATCCCCATCACTAAACTTGTGCTGATCTGTAGAAAGGGAACAGTAGAAAGGGAACAGCTGGGTCTCTCTATAATTTTCTTTGGAGCGGTGGTGACTGAGGAGTCATTTTGGTTTTGGTTCAGCGTCTGGCCCAGTTTTGGTCTCAGTCCTCGACTGCAGGTTGCAGCAGTATAACTACTCCTCTGGGTACCTGGTTGGCAGCAAAGCTAGACTTCTTTTACTTTGATTGTTTAAATTGTATCTGGAAGTGAAGTCGGCTTGGATACAACTCTGTGTACATACAGTGAGGTGAGAAAGTGCAAGGGAAGGGAGAACCTGAGTAATATAGCACTTAGACTGATATTTCTCATTGCCTACTGCGTTCCACTAATTTGATGGAAAACAGGAAATGTTGTATGAAGGGCGGTGAGATCTGTACACAGCTGAGTCAGAATGAGAGAACAATAAAAGGAGCGGCCAGGCTGACTGGCATCTTCACATCAGAGTGTTGAGGTCAGGCCGGAGGGAAGAGTGAACATTTCTGGGATTGGGAGCTTGAACGCGGCGCTGTGTTGCTGCCTTCGTGGGTGTCGGTGTAGAGCTGGTGTGAATGTAAGGCACAGCCGCTCTCTAGGCCTCCCACTCAGAGATACTGTAGCTCCGTGGCGACAGTATCCATGGTTACACCGGAGATATCACTTTTCCCTCAACTATAAATACTGCTAGTGAGGACACCTTGACACACACACACACACACACATAACTTGGCACGCTGGTAGGAAGTAGAGGTGGTGGAGACAGAGAGATTGTGTTCCAACAGTTTGACCAGACACACATACACACATACACACACACACACACACACACACACACTCAAGCTATGTGTTTTATTAACATATCATATAACCTCACCGCTGCATTTTCCTGCTTGGTCTGGAGAGTGATGTTTCTTCAGTGTGTGTGTGTGTGTGTGTGTGTGCGCCAGATTAAGTTTCTTATTTTGTGTTAAATTGTTGCTTAACCTGTGCATTTTCATTTGATGTGTGTGTGTGTGTGTGTGTGTGTTGGTTTTCTCTTCTTTTTTCCATCACATTCACTTCAACACTTCTTTTCAGGATCACCCCGACTCCTCTGTATGTGGAGGAGCGCTTCATTTCGTGTTGGGAGGGGGAGGGGGGGGGGGGGGGTGACTGTGTTCAAACTGGTTGTCTTAATGGAATTTTCCCACAGATCTCATTAAGTGCGTCTGGATGTGTTTAATGTCTGTTCACACATTCACACCAGTCATTTAAAGCCATCCAGATGAAAGTGGACGGTAGCGTCGCTGGTTTAGTTTTGCTTGTGTGTCGTTGTGTTTCTGCTTCTTCCCACATGAGCCTGGTTCATGTAGCACAGTTTGCTTTCAAGGGCAGCTTGTCTTTTACAGGAAAGTCATAAATCTATACGTTTTTATATATACGTTTGTTTGTTTCTCTTTCTTTCTTTATCCCTTTTGTTTTTGTAGAAATCTCTCGTTCAGGTTTCCGAGAAGGTAGGCAACACCCCCAACGTTAAATATAACCCCTTTGATATATATACGTATACTCTCTTATATTTTACATATATATATATATGTATATTCACTCCCCTTTGGTGTTTCGTGCAGCTGTTTGTTGAAATCTTCATTTTGTGCCTTGAGCCTTCTCTTTTCTCCTTATTTCATGTGGTTGGCCCCTTTTTGAGCCTTCTGGTTTTGCGTGCCGTGTTTTGGCCCATTTTTATTTCTGTATTTATCTTTACTAACTTCCCCTCACCCAACCACCTCTTCACTTAACTCACTTCCTCCATCATCATGCAGCGCAATAACACCCTTCCTCTTTGTCCTTCATCTCCCTCCCAACCACCGACCATCTCCTCCTCATCCCTGTTTCCATGTATGAGAGCCCCCCCCCCGATCTCTTCCTCTCCACATTTTAACATTGGTGAGGTAATGGTTTAAAATGTCCAGAAGCATATTCGATTACAGTCGAGCTTTTCAAAGCTGTTATCAGCTCTCCCAAGGATCATGTAGTTGCTAACCATCATCCAAGCTAAGCTAACGCCACTTACAAACTAGCACCCCTCACCCCCGTGGGTTTGCTCTCAGCAGCACGTTCCAGGCTGGGGTTTGTAGTGCGTTAGCAGCTATGGAAGCAGGTAGGGAGGAGGAGAGGACAGGAGGGACGGGCTGCACTCTTCCTTCCTTCCTTTCAGTTCTCTCTCTCTCTAACAGCAGCAGCAGCACTGGATGGCTTTGACCTTCTCTGGCTGGACACGTTTCTGCTGTGGACACCCGTCTGTCTCCATGCTCACTATATGTAGATCCTCAACATGACGACTCATCATATATGGACATGCTAAGCACATTCCACAACCACACACACACACACACACACACACTCAGCAGGTAGAGCAATTCTCCTGTCATCCGTAACATTGCTCCACCTGGTGGTGAGAAGTCGCACTGCTTCATTATCACATAGTAATGATGAACTGGAACATAAGAAGCAACGCCTTTGGCCTCTTCAAGGATTCCCATCGATGATATGAGAGGGAGAAATGATGACTCTGCTTTAAAGTCCATGTTTTATGTTCATGAGGATATGAATAGCTCCATGTGTTTACAGAGTGGACAGTGAAAACGCTAATAACTAAAGTGAGATATATATTTGGCTTCAAGGAATCTGTGTTCCTTTGTTGTCGTAGTGCCGGTCCACTGGGAGCCATCATGCATGCCTTCATATTTAGCTTCATCAATATGACGCACATGACTTGCTTTTACCTTGCTCACCATTTTACCTCCACGTGGACATTGTTACCTCCATTCATTCAGAAATCCTTGTGTAACTTTTTCCGACTTGTCATCTCCCATGTGCTTTAACCATATTTCTGTTGCAGAAGGTAGTTTTACATGTTTTTGTTTTGTTAATGGGGCAAAACAGGAATGATGCCCTTTCTCCCAAAGGAATGGATTTAAGAGCATCAACTGTTGAATTTGTCATGTTTGTGTCCTTTCATCCATTGTCTGCATGTGTTCAGTGTTTCCTGTCTGTCTTTGTTGTCTGCTTCTCTCTGCTTCTTTGTGTTTGTGTTGAGTCTTGTCTGCTATTCTGAGAGAGAATATTTGTGTACATATGTCTTGTATAGGACTTGTAAGCAGCCTGTGTGTAGGTCCAGTGTTACTAATCCAGGTTTAAATGCAGTGCTGGGATCATTAATGAGCCTAACCTCCTTTAGCCGCATGCCTCGCCCTCACCGTGCCGACCGTTCTGTTCCAAACCATCCCATCCTGTTCCACTTGTGTCTGTTCCCAGCGTTCCACCATGTAGGAACCCGTTCATTCCAAGCCCTTCCATTCTGCTCCAGCGGGTTTGGAATACTTTAGTTGCAAAGACATTTTAGGTTTTCTAGGTTTCTGTTCAGTTCTTTGTCATCCTTCCACATTTCTCATCCATGTTCCAGCTGGTTCCACTATCTTGCTGTGCGTTCCAGCTGAGCCTTGTCATAACACAAGTGAATATGAATCATTGAATCAAAATAGGTTGCACCACACAACAAGAAACATTATCCAACGTTAGGTTCTCATAATGAAATATTCCATCTCTGTCAAGGATTAACTCTGAGTTCTCTATGTGGACATGTACATGCTGACGTTGTCAAACAGTGGCAGTAATGTGTAACCTTGTAACTAGTACACATACTAGGAACCTTACACATAGCCTTGAGGTGCAACAGGAGGGCCATGTCGTGGACTCAGAGTGGACTGGCTTTGGGATCTGCATTGTGGGCTGTGGACTCATCGGGTGTCTCTGGACTTAGACATGAACAGTTGGAGTGGAGATGTTTGTAGATGCTGGTTGGATTGGAACATTGAGGCGGGCATGGCGAGCAGCGGGACTGTGTTCAGCCAGCTGATTGACTGTCTGTGTGAGAGTCCACTTGTTGCCCTTGGCCCTGAAAAAGACTAAACTTGTGTTGATTTTTCTCGAGGAGTCCGTATGAGGGAGAGGGTCGGGATGAGGGGAGCAGGTGAGAGACAGAGCAGCCCAAAACCCTACATACCCCAGACTCTACCAAACCTGCCTGCCAATCAGTAGATGGAGCCGCTAGATGATCTCTGAGCTTGTTGTGAATGGCTGGGGGAGGGGCTCCGAGCTGGGATGTAATTGGTTGGTGATGGTGATAATAGCTTAACCAATCAGGGGACGGGAGTGTGTGTGTGTGTGTGTGTTTGTGTGTTTGTGTGCGTGTGTCGGTGGGAAGCTGCGTGTGTGTGTGTTTGTGTGTGTGTGTGTGTGTGTGTGTGTGTGTCGGTGGGAAGCTGCATGTGTGTGTGTGTGTGTGTGTGTCGGTGGGAAGCTGCATGTGTGTGTGTGTGTGTGTGTGTGTGTGTGTGTGTCGGTGGGAAGCTGCGTGTGTGTGTGTGTGTGTTTGTTTGTGTGTGTGTGTTTGTGTGTGTGTGTGTCGGTGGGAAGCTGCATGTGTGTGTGTGTGTGTGTGTGTGTGTGTGTGTGTGTGTGTGTGTGTGTGTCGGTGGGAAGCTGCATGTGTGTGCGTGTGTGTTTGTGTGTGTGTGTGTTTGTGTGTGTGTGTTTGTGTGTGTGTGTGTCGGTGGGAAGCTGCATGTGTGTGTGTGTGTGTGTGTGTGTGTGTGTGTGTGTCGGTGGGAAGCTGCATGTGTGTGTGTGTGTGTGTGTGTGTGTGAATGTAGTGCAGGTGTAAATTCTAGTAACCTGACAGACGCTCACACAAACACACAGGGCACGCAAGGTTTTGTTTTTGTTTTCATTTGTTTTCACAAACTCATCATCTCCCTCTTCCTCTCAATCACCCCCCCCCCATCCTTGTCTCTACTTTTTAAATAATTCTCTCAATTCTCACCCTTTTCTTCTTTTCTCTCTCTTTGCTTCCTCTTCCTCACCCTTCGTCTCTTCCTCCCTGGTGTCCATCTCTCTCTGTTTCTTCTGCCCTCCCATCCCTCCCCCAGGTCGATGCTGAGCAGCACAGTCGACAAATCGGAGAAGACGTCTGGTGGTGTTCTGTCCTCTTCTTCCAACAACGATGAGAACTCCTCCTCACCAGGCTCTGGGAACACGGGTACGTGGTCTTCTTCATGTCCTCTCCACCTGACATCATCATGACATCACGACTGCACGCTTTCTACTCAAAAGCAATCTTTGAATCAAGATGAAGCACCTGTCCGGTTGTGTTTCTGGTGCTTTTGGAACATTCTGAATGCCAATGCTCAACAGTAAAGGCAGCATTCCCGGCCCGGCTGTGGTCGGAGTCTTTGCAGTAAATACATCATGTTGGCAAACCGGAGACTGAATCAAACTACCGGTTCTTAAAACTACGACCAACCGGAACGCCCGGCTTCACCACTCTTCCTCTCCTCCCCATCAGGTGGCACCGGCACCCCTCCAGCCATCGGCGGCCAGAAGGAGTCGGCCAAGCCGCGGTCGCTCCGCTTCACCTGGTCCATGAAGACCACGTCGTCCATGGAGCCCACGGAGATGATGCGCGAGATCCGCAAGGTGCTGGATTCCAACAGCTGCGAGTACGAGCTGCGTGAGCGCTACATGCTGCTGTGCGTGTCGGGCAACCCGGCGCGCGACGACTTCGTCCAGTGGGAGATGGAGGTGTGCAAGCTGCCACGGCTCTCCCTCAATGGCGTGCGCTTCAAACGGATCTCAGGCACGTCCATCGCCTTCAAGAACATTGCCTCAAAGATTGCCAACGAGCTCAAACTGTGAGTGTGGAGGAGCAGCGAGGAGAGGTGTAAGGATGGAGGTGGGAGGGTGGAGGGGACATAGGGAGGAGTCAGGTGGTGCTGTAAGCGGTGGAGGAAAGCTAAAGGGTGGGATCACTTTAAAACTAGCCTGTTATCTGGACAAAGGTTGGAAGTAGGGCTACTGGTTCTCTGAGACTAGAAGAAGTTTAGTTCTGATAATTCACCGTTAGAAACTCCATTTCCTCGAGTCGGGAAGCTCTAGAGCCGCGTCCTCTCTTCCCTGCTGGGTTCTTTTGTCACGTTCTACTTAGACGTTCCACACTTCTGCATGTCCAATCTGCTCTCTCTGTTTTTAGTCGTCACTCTCTGACCACTCCCATCACTTGCTCCTGCTATTTATTCAGTTTCTCTGCACGTTCCTGCTGCCAGGTCTTTTCTTGGGGGGGGGGGGGGGGGGGGGGGGGGGGATGGAGGACACAGAAGGACACAGACGTCTTCTCTAACGATGCGATGATTGACAGAAGGTTGTGGGCAGCTGAGCCAGGACGTTGGTAGCTGAAGCCCACCGTCTCTCTCACAAGCCCCGCCTTCCCACCCAAACCTCCCCTCTGCCTCTCAAATGAACGTTTAAACATCCACCTGACGACCCCCCCCCCCCACCCACACACACACACACACACACACACACACACACTCTTCACCGCCCTCTTCACTTCAAACTGAACTCAGCACAAACACATCCATCTTCTATACCTCTTCACTCCCCTCTTCTCCTCTCATCAAGCACAAGGAGTCCCGTTAGACTTGATGACGTCATCGATTGTCTTCAACCGGCTTCCAGTCTGTACTTTTTATTTTAATTTACTTTCTTTTATGGCTTTGAAAAGGAGTTGTGCACTGGAAAAGAGGGCATGTGGGAAGTGGGGAGGGAAGGACAGTTCAGGACGGGTTGTTGATGGATTTATGTTGCCTTTTCTTTGTAGAATTAAATTTGGGGTTTGTTTTTGTTGTCAGCACATAAATGCTTGAATGATTTATTTGTACTTTTTCTTTTATGTTGGTATCACATCGGTTGGCATCACGCCTTCATATCCAGAATGTCAACCCTGAACCATTTCCTGCCCCCCCCCATCCGCTCTCTGCTACATGTTTTCCCAAAGAGCAAACACACAGATGGTGTCTTTGGACTATGTAACAAACGGTATGTGTGTGTGAGTGTATTATAAAAGATCACTGGAGAAAAAAAAATGAGAAAAAAAAAGAACGACAATGAATGGTGAATTATTTTCTTCTTCTACTTTTGATTTGATAATATATTTTTTGTGTCGTTGGAAATTTTGGGTTTGTACAGATTTGGATTTTTTGGTTTCGGGGGTGGACGGATCATATCATTGCTGCCTTTTTGGTGTAGTGCACCTTTAACACACAGCTCGTAGTGTATCTATGGGATAACCCCCCCACCCCCCAGTGCAGACGGAGGTTATCTGTGTATTTAAAGATGGCGGTGAAGACGACAATGTTCATCTGTGGCTCTTCTTTGAAATCGCTCCAGAATGACTTGAAGCAGGAATGTTCAAACGCAGAAGACGTCGCTTCCTTCACTCACGTTTATGCCACACACACACACACACACACACACACACACAGCTGTTAGAGGAAGGGACGATGCTGAGTCCTGTCAGCTGGTTCTATCCAACATGTTTCTTTCTTTCTCACGATGACACACTGTCGTTTTATTTTTCTTTCAGTTTTTAATATGTCAGATTTTTCTTTCAAAGTTGATCATTGTAATAAGGTGCTGGGTATTGGATTCTAATTATTATTCTGGCTGTTGCTGTTATATTATCTCTTTCAGGGTTGATTTTATTTGACATTATTTTGTTTTACATTGCTGTAATTTACATTGATTTTAAATGTGTTTTGAGCAAACTGTAACTGTAGTGGTGGGTTTGGGGTTGGGAGGGGTGATCAACTCCTGAAAATGTATTATTTGTTTTTTGTTTTTTTTGTGCAAAGACGAAAATGATGAAAAATTACAATGATAGTAATAAAACAATGATATGATAGTGTGCGTCTGAAATCCATTGTGAGAACGTGAGGTGATGTGAGCGACCACGACGATGTCGCGGTTTCCATCTGCAGCCTTTCCAGTCGGCTTGAATGTGTTTCCACACAGAAACCGAACAGGTAACAAACATTCCACAGATATAAATATGAGTTTATTTACAACACAATGACATTGTACACAGATCCGAGTGCCAAAGGTGCAGGAATAGATATGAAATATCTCATTTAACAGGCTACTATGAATATGAACTGTTCCTCATGGTGACAGCCTGCAGGAACAAACTGTACGGTGCTCTATAGCGCCTCCTAGAGGGGAGGAGTTGGTACAGCTGATGTCCAGGGTGGGAGGGCTCTGCTGGGATCTCTCCGGCCTGTTTCCTGACTGGAGGTGTATGGAGGGCAGGTCGGCAATGAACATCCTTCCTGCAGACCTGACTGTCCTTTTCTGGTCCTGCTTGGTGGCCGATTCAGACCAGAGCAGACTGCTTTGGAGGAGTAGAGAACAGACTCGCTCACTGCAGTGGAGAACTGGACCAGCAGCTCCTGAGGCAGCTGGAACTTCATCCTCTGCTGGGCCTTTCTGCTGGCTGTCTTGATCCCAGCAGGGGGCCTGTGATGTTCTTCAGGTGGGTCAACACCAGTCTCTCAAAGGACTTCATGGACCATACCTCCCAGACGACAGGACGACGGGTCTGGGGTGCCTTCCTGATCTGACACATCCTCTTCACAGCATCGGTGTGAGTCTGGAGGGAGGGGCTAGTGGGAGGGGGGCAGGCAGTTATGTGATGAGCAGGTGTCGTGGTGGCGGGACGATATATCGATATATATCATGATACTCACTGCTGCGATACGTTATCGATACACTTGGTACACCAAATACCGATATAAAAAAACAGCTCCTCCGGCGCTGTTTACTGATTCCATGCATTAAGGCTCATTTTGTCTCACCAGACTGTATGACTCTTCTTGGCCTTTTGCCAGTTTATGGTTATACGGATGTCACATGTAGACATGTTCAATCAGTGTGTGTGTGTGTGTGTGTGTAAGACACCACAATGCAGTGATAAACACAGTTTATGACTCATACCTGCTTTTTCCTTTTAACTGGTATTTTTTCTCCTTCTGATACACAGATATTGTGATACATATCACAGATGATTTACAATATATCGTGTATCACAGAATCTCTATCGAGATATCGTTATCAGCTCCTCTCTGATCTCCTTCGTCAGTGTGTTTCTGGTTGTACAGGATCCTGTCCCCCTGCCTGACATTATTGGTAGAGGTTTAGAAAGTGGTTTTGGTGGGGACACACGTCCTCACAGAAA
This sequence comes from Chelidonichthys spinosus, assembly GCA_029853015.1. Taxonomy (NCBI): domain Eukaryota; kingdom Metazoa; phylum Chordata; class Actinopteri; order Perciformes; family Triglidae; genus Chelidonichthys; species Chelidonichthys spinosus. The sequence continues at coordinate 1,470,686 of CM056843.1, read as the reverse complement.
CAGTGTCAGTCAGTTCATCCAGGTCCGTAGATGTCAGTGTCAGTCAGTTCATCCAGGTCCGTAGATGTCAGTGTCAGTCAGTTCCTCCAGGTCCGTAGATGTCAGTGTCAGTCAGTTCCTCCAGGTCCGTAGATGTCAGTGTCAGTCAGTTCATCCAGGTCCGTAGATGTCAGTGTCAGTCAGTTCATCCAGGTCCGTAGATGTCAGTGTCAGTCAGTTCCTCCAGGTCCGTAGATGTCAGTGTCAGTCAGTTCATCCAGGTCCGTAGATGTCAGTGTCAGTCAGTTCATCCAGGTCCGTAGATGTCAGTGTCAGTCAGTTCCTCCAGGTCCGTAGATGTCAGTGTCAGTCAGTTCATCCAGGTCCGTAGATGTCAGTGTCAGTCAGTTCATCCAGGTCCGTAGATGTCAGTGTCAGTCAGTTCCTCCAGGTCTGTAGATGTCAGTGTCAGTCAGTTCATCCAGGTCTGTAGATGTCAGTTACAGTCAGTTCCTCCAGGTCTGTAGATGCAGTCAAAGCAGCCCGGAGCTCCATCTCTCCTCACAGTTTGGACCACAGGCTGCAGGTTGGGGGAAGATGAACCAGACTGATCAGAGTCCCGAAGCTGAACGGGAACAGAGCGATGCATTTGGTAGTGGTCCAGAGGGTTTTTCCCCGGAGGGACACTTTACATGCTGTGGCTGAGGTTTGCTCCATACTGGTGTTTCTGAGCGTTTTAAGTGCTTCTCTACAAATGTGTGATTGAAAGCAGAATGTGTGTTTTGATTGTGGAGCTCCGGTTTTCTCAAGGGCTCACATGGGAACACATTATATAGTGTTCATTGTTAACTGCTCCGAGTCAGGAAAGACAGAACCATCTTAAGCAAAGCCTCTTAAAGTGGGATTGGTGTTGAACATTTGATGCGGTGTGAAACATGCTGCTAGCTGAAATCCATGGCACTCCACATTAGCAGGAGGGAGTTAAACAAGTACATCTTTTTTATATTTTTATCACATTTCTGAAAATGATCATAGTTCTTCACATTAGAAGCAGTGGGGCTGTATTCATTATAGTAACCATGGTTTCACCTGCTGAGTCAGCAGGTAACCCTGAAGTGTAGAAGTATTTGTACTTAAACCACAGAAACAATGCCTTTGCCTATCCATCCATCCATCCATCCATTTTCTACCGCTTATCCTGTATTTAAGGTCACGGGGGGGCTGGAGCCGATCCCAGCTGTCAGTGGGCGAAGGCAGGGTACACCCTGGACAGGTCGCCAGTCTATCACAGGGCCAACATGTAGAGACAAACAACCATTCACACTCACATTCACACCTACGGGCAATTTAGAGTCACCAATTAACCTATCCCCATCCTGCATGTCTTTGGACTGTGGGAGGAAGCCGGAGAACCCGGAGAGAACCCACGCTCACACGGGGAGAACATGCAAACTCCACACAGAAGGAACCCGGGCCTACCCGAGGATCGAACCCGGGACCCTCTTGCTGTGAGGCGAGAGTGCTACCCACTACACCACCGTGCAGCCCCGCCTTTGCCTATTGTGTATGGAAATGGTAAGTGGATACATGTTGCCATACAAGGTGCCACCTACCTCCAGGATCTAATCTAACTGAACCCGAACCTCTGGTCCTGAAGCATGAAGCCACTGCTTGGAGGATCTCTGAGTCATGTAGCACAATGGAAGTGCAACAGAAACTAAAATAACGGTTTGAAAGGAGATTCTGGTAGACTATGCCCCAACACAGGACCTGCTTTCATTTGACTAAAGTTATGCAAAGTCACCATCAAATTTGCAAGTCATCCAATTACCAAAACGTGTGATATTTCGAGGCCCCTAGGGGTCCAGACCAAATGCAGTTGTTATGTTAACGACAGGGTACTTGATGTGGGAGTGCCTGTAGTACTTTGTCAGTGTTGATGGTACTTTTGTCTTGGTGGACAGTGAGACGGACAGTTCGGACGCCACCCGGCTCAGGCATGCGGGAGCTGCAGGGGCCAACCTGTTGGGGTCAACAGGTGGCGTTTTGTAAAGACTTGACATTTGAAAACAGATGATGCTCACAGATGAGAGTTGTACACAATATGCAGGTTTGTTCCATTCTGACGAGTGAAAACATCCCAGAGAAAATAATAAGTTGATGGAAACGCTGCTCCATTTGGTCATTTCTTTATTCTAAAAAAACAAAAACATGTCAAACACAAGCAGTTGAGTTCCCACAATGTAAACAACTTCTCACATACAGTACACACAAGCCATGTTGGAGGAAGGAACCGTTAGGAAACAAGGTCAAAGGTCAAACATGGCGGTGAGCAGCTTTGATTCACGCTCAGTTACTCAACGCTCAAAAGCCTGAGTGAGTGAAGAAGCACTGATCAGTCCAAAGAGGCTCAGACATCACTTGTGATCCCAGATCTGCTTGAAAAGGCAACGAAGAGGATGGAGAGAGGAAACCGGCGGTTCAGACCCGGCAGAAAATCAGTCATGTGTTCATGTGTTCTCTGAACTCGGTGGTCTAGGTGGGCTGACAGCTCAGTGATTCAAACGCCTCCTAGTGTTCACATGTGCACTCATCACCTCGACAACCACAGCTCGGTTCCGTTCGTCTGTCCTCCAGTATTTTGTTTCATTTGGATTCAAACCAAAGATGGAATCCACTTCTTACACGTGTTTATACACATTAACCAATATATGACATGTTAATCAGCAAGCCGAGTCAAACTGTCTCTTAGCAACAGCGCCAATGCCTCGTTATGTTTCCGACACATTTGTTCCACTGCGTTCCTACTCCAACACGGTCAAAAGTCAAACCTTTCTTTGATGCCCAACAGCTTCGTTGGAGACGTGAGATGATGAACTCTTAAAGCAACAGCAGACTTTCATGTTTCAGTGTCGGCTTGTGTGACGGGTAAACCAGCTGCTCAGTCCTCCACAGTGATGCAGTCAGCAGTGGGACTTAAACACCAAGCTCCTCCAACACAAATGTCAAGTCCAGTCATACGTGTTAACAGCTCTTATTCTCCTTAGTGCTCAGTCAATAATAATCATAATAATAATAATAAAGTATGCACTATCTAAACTACTTACAATAACTAACTGCCTACCTAGGGCTCACTTTAATGTCTAGTCAAAAAAAAGGGAAAACATCACTCCAGTTAATACTAGTACTCATGGCTTTGACAGAAGATCGTCTCCAGTTCTCCTTTTACTCCATATTCAAACTTTCCACTATTAAAAGCCAGAACAGTAAACTCATAGCACAGTTTCGAGTACAAAGCCCAGTACGTCTTCACTCTTGTGGCAGTCCAGGTTTTAAAGCAAAGCTCAACAGGAAACTTCATGTTCACCCTTCCGGAAGCCTCTCTGATGTGGGACATCCAGAAGGAACACGTTTGGTTCAGTTCCCTCATTTATCCACTTCTGGATTTTCCTGAAGGAAGTTTGGATGACTCAATACCTCCCTGGGGAGCCGAACAGTCACTTGTAGTTATAGATCTATATTTATATGAGTGTGTGTGTGTTCAACCATACTCCTCCGCCATCCAGATGTTCAGCAGTTGCCATAGAAACGAACAGGTGGGTCTTGACTTTCTTTAACAGCTTGACAGTCCAGTGTTTGTGTTGCTTAGGGAGGAGCATGTTTGTACTGAGTGTGTGTGTGTGCGAGTGTGTGTGTGTGCCAACGATGGTCTGGAGGTAGGTGCTTTTAGTACAGTAAAGGGGCTTCAGGCCACTGCCTTACTGAGTGGACCTGCTAGAGCTATGAGGCTACTGAGCATGTGCGATGGATCATGCGGTCATGTGACGTGTGACGTCCCAGGAACAAAGTGATTCAGTTTTCTCTAGTGAGAAGAGAAAGCACTGTGTGTGTGTGTGTGTGTGTGTGTGTGTGTGTGTGTGTGCGTGTGTGTGTGCGTGTGTGTGTGTGTGCGTGTGTGTGTGCGTGTGTGTGCGTGTGTGTGTGTATCAATGTGAGTTGGGCTGCTCCACTTTGAGCCCGACCAGCGACGGAGGCATCTGTCCTGCAGCAGAGGCGGAGGAGCTGGGAGGAGAAGCCTTGAGGCCGGCGCTCCCGGTGGAGGTGGATGAGGAGGTCACCGCGGGCCGGATGAGCGGGGGCGGAGGGTGGTTGTGGTGCGCTCGGTTCTGGAGCGGGCGCGTCTGCAGAGGAGGAGGCTGACGGAGGAGACTAGGGGGAGCTGAAGGAGGTGCAGGCCGCAGCAGTGGAGGAGGCTGGGAGAGGGAGGAGGGGGTCTGGGTGGAGGAGGGGGGAGAGGAGCTGCCACCGCCATCCGAGGGAGAGTCCTCCAGTTTGACCTGAGGGGAGAGAGGAGGCAGAGGTGGAGGTGAGGAGGAGGACGGTGTACGCACAACAGGAGAAGAGAAGAAGAGGAGGTGAAAGTAAGAAAGGAGAATGTTTGTTCGATGACGATGAGGAGAGATGAATATGACAACCTGCTTATTAAATTCCCTTCAGTCACAAAGTGCTCCGTCTGGGACTCGACTGTGTGACTCAACATGAAGTGGAAGTCCACGAGCCGTGCTGAAAGTGAGGAGGCACTCAGCACTTCCTCCTAACGACGCCGGTTCAGTTGACCAGGTTTTATGGATGGATTTATATATGAATGACTGGAACTACAACTTTGTGATGAATGCTGAATGATACATTCAAGGACAAGGAAACATGAAGCCAAATCCAGGTGTGACTGTCGTGTGGCGGCTCACCTCCTCCTCGTCCACAGACCCCTCTGCTGCGGCCTCCATCTCCTCGCCGCTCCTCCTGGGGTCTCTCTGGTCTCGGCTGGTGGCCACCTGCTCCGCCGCCCACTCCCTTAGCACCTCGTCCAGGTTGAACCGGCGCCGGTAGCTCACGAAGAACGAACTCACCTGAGAAGACGGGCAGAGAACAAATGAAGAAGGAGAGAAAGTTGTGCTGCGTTCAAGGACACAGAGATTGGAGGACACTGAAGATTATAGCTCTCCTATCAAAATGCTGATCTAGAGCAAATAGAGAGGAGATAGAAAGCTGAGAGGAACCGCAGGCTAAATGAGAGAGTACCGGTCACATGAGACCGGTGAGAGAGGAGGCTCACCTGAGCTGGCGTCTTGGTCCCGATCACCTCCGCTATGGCGGCAAAGTCTTTACCATAGCGACGGATAGCTGGGGAACAGATGAGGGCAAAGGTCAGAAACCATGCACCAACTAAACACAGTAGCCAGAGTGTCTGTCTGTGTGTGTGTGTGTGTGTGTGTGAGAACAGGCAGTGTGTGTGTCTTCCTTTTGCATTCCACAGCTGGAGCGGGTACAAGACTTTGCTCAAAGGCACGCTGGCAGCAGCTGCTTCATTGTACAACATGCATCTGATTCATTGAGACGTGAACACCATAAATGGCGTTGGGGGCGTGGCCTGCACCGCTCCGTACCAAGGAACAAGAAACCGATGAGCCGTCACTGAAGCTCCTCTGTAGTCCAGCTGCCTCTCACACCAGAGGATCTGACTCAAACACAGTACTTCACTTCTCCCAGAACCTTCATTCATCTCCAGCTCAGCTGGAGTGGGACTCCAGGAGCTCCGCATTAGACAGGCAGGACCATAGAAGACATCCTGGAGGTACGGGTTGTGGTCGATAGTACATAGTGTATCATCATTAAGACCAGCATTTCCCATAGGGATGCACGATATTGATTTTTTGAAGCCGATACCGATATCGATAACTTTCTGCTCCTCGGGACCGATACCGATACCGATAACCGATAATATTGTTATTCGTTTTTGAATGTATATTCAGATCAAATTCAGGTCAAAAACACTAATGACTAAGCTTAGCATAGCTTTGCCTTTTACCAAACACCATACCAGATGTATCACAGTGACATGATAATTAATACTATGAACAAAAGAAAGCCAAGAACAGTTTTGACTCTTCAATAAAATGACAATATTTATATATATAATAAATGTGAAGAGTAGATAAACAAATATGTGTATTTCAACGGTATATCTGCACTACTACTGTCTATACCATTCTCTCTCTCTCTCTCTCTCTCTCTCTCTCTCTCTCTCTCTCTCTCTCTCTCTCTCTCTCTCTCTCTCTCTCTCTCTCTCTCTCTCTCTCTCTCTCTCTCTCTTCTCTCTCTCTCTCTCTCTCTCTCTCTCTCTCTCTCTCTCTCTCTCTCTCTCTCTCTCTCTCTCTCTCTCTCTCTCTCTCTCTCTCTCTCTCTGGATAAATACAAGAAGTGTACAAACTTCTTAGTTACAGAAACATGGCGTATTAATTTTATGGGGTTTAATGGAAAAAATAGCTCTGAATGAACAACAGCTGAGCAGAAGCGCTTGTCGACCGCGCGGAGAAATACGCGTCTGGTCTGAACGGGGGGGTACGCGGATCGCTCGTGATTTTCGGCGGCGCACTGCGCCGCGGCGCTTCCGCGTGCAGTGTGACCCTGGCGTGAGAAGGGAGCGCTCGATTTGTGGATTAACTCCCTCCTCCGAAACCTGTGATACCACAGTAACCACATCACATTCTAAACGGGAGGCGCCTAGAAAAAAACTAACGTCCCTCATCCCAATCCACCCGTAGCACTGTTTTAACACACACATCCTATCGTCGGATTATCGGAGGTATTAATAATTATATCGGATTTATCGGGATGACGTCATAATTCCTATTATCGGGCCGATAATTATCGGGCCGATAATTATCGTGCATCCCTAATTTCCCAACTTCTTACTGGACACCCACTTTAAAGAAAATGACAAACCATCGAAACCCAATTCACAATATGACTCATCTATACACTGAGACAACTTTACTGCCATTTCCCCATCAACTTATAGTACTATTATATGAGTACAGATACACCAGCCACTTCAAGAATCATTTGAATTTGTTTGGTACATCAGAACTTAAATATAAAATTGAAAATATAAAGCCACATTTAATTAGTTGAAATGAGAGCTAACAGGCTCTCATTGCACCACTGAAACAGAATGTCCCCGAGACTTTCAGATTACATTCAGTGTTAGAAATAGCTTAATAATTATCACAATCATTCAGGCTCCCTCATGTGGCCCAAAGATGCACTGCAGATATTGCATATTAAAATTAAAGACTATGTCAAAAAAAAAAAAGATTACATTTTGTATTAAAAGGGACAGTGTTTCACACTTTCAGTAATTTATTTGCTTAAATCAATATCTTCATTCATAAATAGGTCCTCATAAGTGTATGATTACCTCTGCCAATAATCTGATTTATCCTCGTAAGTGAAGAATGTCTTATCTGTATTTCCATTGGACGGGTAGAGCCAGCGTGAATGAAAGGAGATGAGATCAGAGAAGCTTCCGGTAGCAGGACCAGCTGTCTGGGAGACTTCTACAGAGTTTTTCATCCACCCGTGATGCATTAACCCCGCGGATCCCAGCACTTTAGTCACATTCGCTGATGCTACAGGCTACGACATCGTAATGGAAGGCTACCAAAAATAAACCAACTAACTTAACTGCTGTGCTAACGTGAGCTGCTGTGCTAACGTGAGCTTCTGTGCTAACGTTAGCTGCTGTGCTAATGAGAGCTGCTATGCTAACGTTAGCTGCTGTGCTCACGTTAGCTGCTGTGCTAACGTGAGCTTCTGTGCTAACGTTAGCTGCTGTGCTAACGTGAGCTTCTGTGCTAACGTTAGCTGCTGTGCTAATGAGAGCTGCTATGCTAACGTTAGCTGCTGTGCTAACGTTAGCTGCTGTGCTAACGTGAGCTTCTGTGCTAACGTGAGCTTCTGTGCTAACGTTAGCTGCTGTGCATGCACGCACCATTAACACGGAAGGAGAGAAACCAGGTAAATACCATTATTTAGCTTATCGGTACTCTGGTACTGACCCAATTAGGTACCGGTACAAAAAGGACTCTGTACCCATCCCCAGACTCAGACCCCCAACCTGTGGTGACGTAGTACACTCGACTGACCATGGTGCAACTCTGATCACTAACTGACTGACTCACGTCCTCACTCAGCCACACGACCCACAGGGCTCTGCAGGCCAGCCAAAAATGGCCACCTCAAATAAAGCTCATTTAACATTCCACAAAGGCCTATATAGTGACTATAGTGATATAGTGATGTCATGCAGGGCATGTGTCAGTGCTGTGCATCTACAGTTTCTTTGTGTGGAAAACCTGGATAAGGTAGAGAGGAGTGCATGAGGTGAGGGGAGGAATGTGATGCTGCAGATTTGACTCACCCTGCACAGCCAGGAGCTGCTCCTCTGTGGTCCAACGAGAGTTCATCTTTGGGACAGGCTGAGACAGACAGAGAGAGGAAGGGGGAGATTAGAGGGGGAGGAAGGTGGTAAGAAAGGCAACGAGTGGAAGAGGGGTGAAAATGACAGCTAAATAGAAACGGGAGGATTAAGATGGAAATATTATCTGGAAGAACAAAGGAAGTGATCAGAGCTGAAGAGAAGTGAAAACGGTTCGGAAACAAAAAGCAAAGAAGGGATAGATGAAGGATGTAAAGGAAGGATAGTCGAAGAACATATTTAAAAAACAAAGAAATACATTTAACAAAAAGACTTACCTCAGATGGTTTGAAAGTGTCAACACCTTCACTCAAGCTCTGTTTCAAACTGCTGTTGTTCTGTTTAATAGACTGGACCTGCAGGGAAACCAAGTGTATTGTTAGTTCCATCAAGTTCATCCACAAAGAAGCTTCCGTTACTTCTGTTGTATATAAATCCTAAAATGGCACTTCTGCATTGGCTTCACTTTTCTGAACCGAAGGTTGCCGCCTGTACTGGACCATCAGCATAATATTATCACAGATGCTTATGAAGATATAATATATGTGTGCTCATTTATGACTATGCTCAAAGGCCTGTCATGGTTGCAGTGATTCAAAACATTCTAAAACTTGTTTTATACAGTTTCCACCACGGATTAGGAGGTGCTTCTCTTAGGTAAGACAGTTGCACCACTTAGTATATGTAACTGAGCTATGTGATTAGGAAGAGAGCTCGAAAGCTATTAGCAAGCAGTGGGCAGCAGAGTCCGATGGTGTGTTTGGCTAATAGAGCTAACAGCTGACAGAAGTAAACACGCAGCGGGAGTAATCCTTTCTGTTCAGAGGTAGGATTCAACAGTCCAAATGATTAAGTGTTATGCAGCTGCATGGGTTAAAGTAACAAACGGGTCTGTGTGCATTTAATCAGATCATTAAAGCAGTGGTGGTAGCCTACACACCTGGCAGAGATCTGTACTCTGCTTTTAAGTTCACCTTTAGTTCAAATGAACGTACCTGTCTCTTCAGCGACACCAACTGTGTGTCCAGCTGCCGTGTAGTTAGCACCCCGGCATCATGGGTGGCGGACACCGACATAATGTCTCCCTGCTCCAGGTACATGCCTTTGGGTGGCCTGCGGCGGGCTCTGAGTGGGTGGTGGCGGTACTGAGCCCCGATGTTCTCCTTCTTCACCGGCCCAGAGCGACTGGGGGTCACCTTGTCAGTGTTGGCGTTATTGGGGTTCTGTTTTACTGCCTGTGAGGGCAGAGAAATAACAACATTAGAAATCGGGTTCTATCACAATGTTGCCTTTTTATCAGAACAGCAATTGAAGGCAGCAGCATTGCATTCATGTATAATAAATGAAGTTGAAATTGAAGGATACAGAATGAATTGATTTGGCTAAGCTGATCCCTTCAGGCAAGGCAAGACTAATCAACACACACACACACACACACACACACACACACACACACACACACACACACACACACACACACACACACACACACACACACACACACACACACACACACACACACACACACACACACACACACACACACACACCACTCTGAAGATTTGTATCGCTCACCTCTTTCTTGGTGTCAATCTCAAAGTCACTGTCACTGCCAGGGTCTCCTTCCTCAATCTCATCATTACTACAAGAAAAGACACAGCCATGCTTAAGCATCTGCAATTCCTGCCAATTGTCTGAATCAAGACCATGTCTGATTTCATCAAGGAGATTTCTAAAATGCTTGAGAATGTCAACTGAAAATGATAAGAAATGATATCTAGAAGTATCTCATTCATATTAATGTGACTCTTGTTTCCCAGGATGCCATGCTTATCAAGTGTTATTTAACAAAAGGGCTTTGTAAATGTCACTTCTCAGAGGAATGGTTTCTGAGAACTTAATGTTTCCTCCAATATTCATTCTTCTCTTCGGCCGTCTCACTCTTTTCAGGGCTCATTAGTCTCATGGTATCTCGTACCTGTCATCTTTCTCTCGTTTGCTGATCAGCCTCCTGGCCTGTCGGTCCATGACGGAGGTCCTGGTCCTGGTCTTCTTCCAGCTGTAGTAGTACTTGACAAGGCTGGAGATCAGCTTGTCTGGAAGCTACACACAAATACAGGAATGAAAAGATCAATGTTAAACATTGAAAATGTATTGGAATATTGTGTGTGTGTCCCCCATACACTGTATATAAGATGGACAGCATCATGGTGACGTCACCCATCGGTCTGTGGAAGCCTTGAGTTCAACATTTTGGCCATGGCATCTTGGCTTTTTAGCAACCAGTGAAGGAAGTGACCATATTAGGACTGTGGAGGAGCGAGTCATCTTAGTAGCTAATAGAGTGGTGAAGTCCCGCCCCTCCATTTCCGGGACATGGGTCCTCAAAAGCAAAAAAATATCAATGTGATTCAATGGGTAGATACAAATTATTTTCTGGTCCCGTTTGAATTGTGCCATGGATTTCACATATGTTCTTTGTGATATTTAAAGAAAATTTTTCACGCAAAGAAGACGACAATTAAGCGCGAAGAGTTTTGATAAAGTTAGGTTTTGTGTGAGCCGCTTTGTGAACTACAGCTCCTCGCTGTTCTCGTCGCGAATGATATACGTCACCACCCGCCGAGTCCGAAGTCCGCCGAGATGGCTGTTTCTCTGCTCCACTTCACCGCTTTTTTCCAAGGGCAGAATAAAAGTATCGAAAGGGGGGAGAACCACTATAAGTCGGGTCATGTGGAGAGCCGAGGGAGGGAAAAGGGCGATGACGTGACGTCACATACGCGACACAACATGTAGTCTTTATCATTGTGTTTTCTCAATGAATTTTAACTGAAGAATTGCACAATAAACGGTCAAACTCTTGACATGGAAAATTATAATTTAAGCCTATAAACAACATTTGTGTAATCCAAGGCATAACGACCGGGGGATCAGATAATAATTATTTTCCGTCCATTGAACACCATTCATTTTTTTCGCTCCGAAAGGACCCATGGCGCCGTTACTTCCTGCTTCCGCTTCGGCACTCTATGGCAGTGCTAGCCTTTGCCAGTGATATATCAATCACAAGGTAGCCCCGCCCCCTAAAGCATCCCCTGCTTTCTGGTCTGCTGGACTCTAAATGGACCATCATGTACTAAATGAACATCATGCTGGATTGAAGAAGACGGCCAGTAGAGAGAATACAAATTTACACTGCACTTCAGCATTGGCTTCACTTCAGTTCAGAACTGGAAGTTGCTGCCTGTTGTCCTCTCACCATCTGCTGGATGCGGTGGAAGCTCTTGCCGTGGAAACTGAAGGCCTGCTCAAACAGGACTTTATCCTCCACTGTCCACTCGTCTGGGAAAGGGGTGAAGTTGGCCAGGTCGGCAAGTGAACGCTCCACGTCATGTTTGTGCCATAATAACATGCCCAGAGCCTGAGTGAGCAGACAGAGCCAAAGCAGTCAGAAGAGCGACACATAAACAAGCAGTTTGGAGATATGTTATCATGGGGGTTCTTTTCCTGCGTGAAAATGAAAATATCCTTGGCTGTACCTGCTCCATGTTATATCCATGTTTCTCTTTAGCCATGAGGATGTACTCGTCCACTGGGATGAGGAGAGAGAAAACGGCTTAACAAGAGAACAAACAGCAGTAAAAGAAGTGCAAGAAAAGGTGGAGGAAGAAAACAGGAAGCCATGAATTTCAAGAAACGTGTGTGTGTGTGTGTGTGTAGCTTACACATTGCATCAGACAGCTGACTGTTGGGACACCAGACCAACATGCTCCTCTGGTCCTTCTCGTTGTAGCGTGATGGACTGTCTGAATACAAACAAGGACTATTGAATCAGTCTTTTTCCTCTGCTGTCACCAGATAGATCTTTCTTACGTTTCTCTCTCTCTCTCTCTCTCTCCCCGATTGTCTACTTATCAAACATCATATTAACTTCGTCTTCTCCTGTCTCGCCTCCATCTTTGGCTTCCTCTTTGTTTGCAAGAAAATTGAGGTGATGGCGGCACTTCACTCGTTAAGAATACACCACTCACAGTTTGCCAAAATCCTGCCTGCTTCTCCCCGGGTGCATTCTGATGGTTTTGGGACAACTTCCTCTATGGTGATGGTTTCAGTGCTCAGCCACTTCACATCCACTCCAAGTTATCAGAGTGTTTCAAGAAGTGTTTCAAGAAGCTCAATGTCACCATGTAGAAGCCCTTATATTCAGCCACCTTTCATTCAGGCCGACAACTCCACATCATCATAGACTGTTCTGGAACAATTATTAATTGATGCCCATTTGGGTTTACTGAAGCAGATATGATAAATTAAACAAAGGGTTTTAATATTGCAGAGCTAACTCATTTATTTATGAAACATGGACTTGACACCCACCTCAAAAGAAACCTTTGACTGATGGTGTCATACTCATTTAGTTAAGATTCCATTCATTTAAGGCTGTTAAGGGTGCCACATATACCATGGCCATCTATTTAAACCTGTCGAGCCAAGCTTTGTTCAAGAAGCATCTTTCTTGTATGAAAAGTCCCCATTTTTGTATTTCCCATCACTAACGAAGTACATTTTCGCAAGTGTCTCAATTTTTTCCTCTCTCTTTTGGTCATTTGACCTTTATCACTCTCATCATCCTCTGCATTCTCCTCCTTCCACCATTTCAACGTCCTCCACATTTCTCCTCACCTCTATGTCTCCTTTTCAGCCCGGTATCCTCCCTCCCTCCCTCTATTCATCTCCCTTTTCTCCTCTGTCATCTCCCTCTCTCTCGTGCATTCTTCTCTGCTTACCTGGTTTGAACTCTGGTATCTGAGCCTGGTAGTCTCCACCCACTCTGATCATGCTGTCTGTAGAAAGGAAGAGACACACACATAAAAGACTGATATGAAGGACGGGTAGGGCTGCAGCATAGATGCAGATAGAGAGAGGATTTTCCCATAAAGGTTGCAGAGCTGACACTCTGGATCATAAGAGACAGAAGGAGAGTCCTCTGCAACCTTTTCTACGCCACAGACCGGGTCCACGTCAGGAAACATTTTGGCGGACCGGTGTGAGGGAAACATGAGAAAAAAGGATTTATTATATTCAAAAAACATCATAAAGAAAATGGGATTGATATGTGGAAGTTGTAAACAAGTTAATACTTGATTTATTTGATTGAGAGCTACGAAACTTTGTAGGATACTAACAAAGCGTGTGTGTTCACACAACGGCACTGTGACCTACAGTGTATCCCTAATGTCCAGTCTGTTCCACTGTGCAGTTTTAGTTGCCGGCACCAATAGTCAATAAAGCAGAACTAAAGCAAGATATTCATTTATTCTCTGCAGTCCGGTGCCTGTTTAGTAATATATAGGAATGAATGTGTTAGTGTTTTGTTTTATTTTTAAAGGCCATAATGTTTTGTAATATAATGGAAGTAATAATTGAAGAAAAAAAATTATAAAAATATTATTGTAATTCAATCCTACAGTATTCTGCAACTGTAGAACAAAAAAAAAACGTAATATCAAATGATTTTGCACAAACATGTGAGTGAGACTATCTGCATTCTTCTGAAAGGTGAAGAAAATAAACAGACCACAGAATTAATTATAACATATTTATTCTATAAAAAAGTAGTCCTGCATAATATTTTATGCTGAATACAAAAATGTAATGCTCAGTATTTTTGAACATTTCTCAATAGGCTACATGCTGGCAGGGGAGAGAGTGTCTTAAAAGGTATTAAAACAATCATTAACCATTAAGAATCACGATTCATACGATGAAATGCATTTATATTGATTATTGGTGAAGCCAAAATGATTCATTCTATTTATTTATTTTAGCAGATCGATTTAGTTGAATCGATAGGACTGACAATCGATTCATCGATTAATCGAATGAATCGTTACACCTCTAGTAAGTATGCTTTTAAATGTCTGTACATAAGAAAACATTGGTGAATGCCAGAATCTTGGTGTAAAGTGTGTAAGTGGGGTTTAAGAACACATTTCTTCCTAACAACGCTTGGTGAATGAGACCCAATCTTCCATCTTCTACAGTCCGCCCTCTAAACGGCTTCATTGGTTTATCCCATCAAGGATACGCGATAGTAATGGCTCTAAGACCACATGCTCATAGGACTGGCGTTACATTGTCCTTTAATACTGTGCATCTGCTGTTAAAAACTAAATATCTGCACCCATCGGCCCAAACCTGTAACAATGATTGTATTTAGTGAAAGCAGGACATAGTGTTGTAAAAATAAAAACTTAAGACCCACGGGATATGGAATTAGTTTGCTTCTTGATGACATTTTCACCACTTCCTGACAGATATATAGATCTGGTATAGACATAGACTCGGGTGGGGATAAAGAGAACGGGAAGTAAGACAGTGGGTGGCAGACATTAAATCATTTGTGCTGTGGTAGAGAGTGTAAAAGTAAAGGTCAGCTATATGAAGGGAAGCAGACTAGGAGGAGGAAGAGACAGATTACGGTTTCTTTAGGGAGCGAGGAGAGGAAGGAAGGAGGAGATGGGATGATAAAAAACTGGAGTAGATGGGAAGAAATGGGTGGAGACAGGAAGAGGATGAGTAAAGTAGGAGGAAGGGACATGAAAGGAGGCAAGAAATGCGGGGGTATGAAAAGATGGATGAAAAAGGAGCTGATTGGTGACTGGAAGACAGAAAAGGGATGGAGGAGGCGAGGACAAGAGGTTACTATCATTTTCGGAATGGTTGCTTCTGATTCAAAAGACTCAGACCTACTGGGGAAATGTGGGCAGTGTTTCATCAAATAAGATGTTTAGTCCGTGTGTCTGGTGAGATAACGGTTAAAACGAGTCAGTGTGTAACTGTCCCAGAGACATGTTTCTGGAGATGTGTTTTTGGATGTTTGAATGATTGGATGAACTCAACTGTCATGCATTTCTAAGTGTTTGCTCTTTAGGTTTATTTGCTGTGGAGTGTCAGTCACATGACCAGAGTTCAATTGTAAGGGCACAACTGTGGCATTATGGGTAAGAACCAAAATTATTCTGCACATGGTCCCATAGTAATCGTCTTTGTTAATATGTGTGTGAAGTTTTTGTCGATGTGCCTTTACGTGGACAATGTGACATGGTTTCTGAATTTTATTTTATGTCATCATATTTCCTTTGTTCTGTTTAGCACCAGATGCTAGCTTGAGAGACTTTAAAAGGAGAGGTATATTTTGGAACCTTTTATTTTTGTTGTAGTTGTGTCAGTGTCATCTGATAAAACGAGAGAGAAAATCAAACATAAGGCATCTGTATGTATCTCTGATGCGTGGAACTTCATCTGACCAGTGGGTGAGGGAGAGATTGGAGGAAGCAAAGATGTATGTGGGCAGTGATAACGAGATGGAAAAGTGTGGGAAGGGGTGGAGGAGAGAGGGAGGAGAAGGAGGTGTCGATGAACTAAAGATGTGCTGCAGAACCGGTGGCATGATGCATCTGTACATGATGCTCGTCTACTGGAAGAACATTTACACATTAAGTAGCTGAATCAGGTATTTAGTCAGATAATGGAATCCA
This sequence comes from Chelidonichthys spinosus, assembly GCA_029853015.1. Taxonomy (NCBI): domain Eukaryota; kingdom Metazoa; phylum Chordata; class Actinopteri; order Perciformes; family Triglidae; genus Chelidonichthys; species Chelidonichthys spinosus. The sequence continues at coordinate 1,454,852 of CM056843.1, read as the reverse complement.
GATGAAGTCAGTGTTTAATGTTTACCGTGGGCATGCTCTTCATCGCTGCTCTCCTCTTCAGAGTGTGGTTGGCTGTTGCCGTTGGTTACGTTCTTGGCTCTGCTCCTGGACAGGACCCCGGCCCCCGAGCGCTCCATCACTGAGGGCATGGCTGCAAAAAGCACACAAACTAAATAAAAACGTTCAGCCTTTACACACCACCATTCATCATAGAATACCAAGAATCAATCTACAGTGAAAGTCTCTCACTTCTGTACTTTGTTTGTTACTTATCATTTACACGTGTGTAGAAGATGAGCAGCTAATGCTGCTACCTGGGATCACACATCTCTCTTAACTTCCTTCTTAGTGAAAAACTCATAATCCAACAACCTTAAACCAGGAAATTATCCTTGCATTAATCAAACAAAATCAAACATTTAATACAACATTTAGTGAGTCTTGGTGGGGGTTTTTTAAAATCACATGCTACATTGGAATCTATTTTTTACTTCTCTACCATGATAGTGAGCTAGACAGCTTTTTCATGTCATTAATGTTCAGTTAATTTTAATTATCCAGATAATGAACAAGAATCAATCAGTAGAAGAATATATACTTCTGACATCGCTCTGTAGTCTGTTTGCATTTTTTGGTTACTCAGGTGTTATTTTTTCCCCACCCACTTTCCATCAAGTCCCGCCCTAATGTGCTGTGATTGGCCATGCTCACAGGGCGGCCCTGGTCAAATAGCTTCCTTTTTACCAACTCTTCCTTGCCGCCGTTAAGTCAAACAAAAAGCTCGTTGGAGATGAACTGCTGCTCCTCGCCTGGAAAGCAGACGGGAGCGGGTGGAGTAGCAGGAGGCGGAGCCTAAAAGCTGGAAGTCATAGAAAAAGTTAACTTAACATCCTGTTAAGATGCGATCTGTAGGCTATCTGTAGTTTGTGACCACATAAGCATTTATTTATATTTGTTCTTAAATATCTGTAGAAATCAGAATACTCTAGTAATCCCTCGGGAAATTGTACAGCTGCAGTTGTTTTATAAGAGAAAGAGTCAAATAAGTATAAAAATATAAATATTTATTGGCATTATTTTATACTTTATATTCTTTTTGACAGTTAAAGTATATTAAATGAGTATCTGTTTTTTTTTAATGTCTGCCTCTTAAAGCACACCGTAGGGTAATTGCTCGTTTTGATAAGGGCTGTATAAATAACCTCTTTTATTGTTATTATGATTATTATTAATATTATCAACCACTTAAGATATGTTTGTTAACAGATTTAACTTTAATTGCACATCATGAGACTAACAGCCCACGATCTAGCATTAAATATTAGACTCACACAGGAAATTAGCATTTTCTACTCAGCATGCTGTTTGTTGTCAAAACTAAGAGCCAATCAGCTCGTAGATCAGGTGAGAGCCAGGCGTTTCCCATCATGCCCCGGGGCATGCAGTCAGTTGAGAGCAACTGCTCTAAAAACTGCGGCCGCCTTGATCTCATGAGACTATCGTTGGGATCAAGTCGGACACAAAACTACCCAATATGCATTGTACTGTGATTGCTGGCAATCGATTCTGCGCAGGCCTGTCTCATCTCCAACGAGCCTATTGCTTTGCGGTAGAAAATGGGCGTGTACTTTGACTGGCTGCTTATAGGCTATTAGATCTGTCCATAGAGTAAAAGGCTTATCACCTTTTCAACATCAATCAACATTTAGTTGATCGTGATGCCGGTTCAAGATCATTTAATCACCCAACCCGAGTTCCTGACTCATTTGCATTTGGTTAGGCGATATCAGGCTAAGAACTTGGCGTCTGTCTGATGAAAATTACTTTGCTGCAATGTGATCGGTTCAGTGGGACATGAGGGGATGAAGATGGCAAGAGTGACAAACGTGCATTAAACACGTCTGTTATGGATTGCCGACTTTAAGCTCAAGTTCTGATCTTGACTTTAAGAGGACCGAACACTCTTCTTTTGTTGATTACAGGACCCAAACTGATCAAGTCAAGCCTTCCTTGCTCACTCCAGTTCATCAAGAACACGCTTCCATCACCCACAAACAACAAAGGGCTTTTTAGTGTCCCTGATAGGGATGTCACAATATCACATTTTGGTATCACCATTATTGTCAGAGTAATAAATATCACGGTTTCACAATTATTGAAACTGAAAGAAACACATTTTTTGAATTAAATGTTTTATTCACACATTTATTTACTTTTGGGACATTATTTTGACTTTAAGACTTCTTAATATTGGAAAACAAACTATAATTAAGGACTTCCCTCTGCCATTACCAGCTTTTCAACTTGCTAAGTAGAGTAGTACCGTATCTTAGAGAACTCTTACAGTTATCCTACTGTGCTGCGTTTAATCACGGTTAATTGTAAAACCAGTTAATCCCGACATCCCCAGTCCCAGATGTTTGTTTTTGGAAACACTCACATACTAGTTCTCTTTTTTCCAGTTTAACGGGATAGTTCGGAATTTTGGACATAAGACCTATTTTCCAAGTGAGCCGGTGTGTTCGAGACGTAAGGAGACGTTTTCAAGAAATTTCATTCAGTTCTTCTAGTTGCCGAGTTCGCTTATGCTATGGCTAGCGCAAGTCAACGGTTCTTAGCTAGACAGGCATTAAAAACAGTCTTGCCCACTCCACAGTGCACCCGAGGCAAATCCATTCTAACGGCAGACTATCGATGTACATATGTGTTGATAGAATGTTTGAAATAAAACCAACCTTGCATTTTTAAGGATTTATGTCTCAGCAGCAGCAGCAGCAGCGTGTCATACTTCCTAGTAGGCTATGGCAGCGGTGGAGTGATATCACCTAGCACTTATGGGTCATTCCGTGTCATTTCATCAAATTTCTGAAAATCTTCCCACCTGACCATCTCAGAATGTCCTGAAAAAATTCAAGTACAAAGCCACACTTGGTAATAGGACAAATCCAAAATATTAGGTCTCTACTGTCAACAGTTTTCTCATGAAACATCATTGAATGAAGGGTAGTTTAGACGGTTTTTGGCATCATGCTCTGAAAAGCCATTTTTAAACAGCAATATCTCGAAAACTATCTCACCTGTGGCCTTCAAAATTTCAACACTGTATATCTGTTACTAATAGCCTCCAGACATGAAATATCAGGGGTATAGCTCAATGATAACCTAGTATGGTAGGTACTTAAAATGTGGCTTGTTGAAATAAAGTAGTACATTTGAAGAGTGGCTGAGCTCCCATTTTTGCAGATAAAAGACTTCTGTCACTTCTGCCTCTATCTCTGGTGTTAGCTTAAACATTCTACAAAATATGGTTTCTCTAAGATTATTAGTTTCACAGATATAAAGGCTCAAAAATGGAAGTAAACACATCTTTGCCCAACTTCAGAGTCATATTCCAAAAAACTGACAACACGTATCAGGTCCAAACTTACTTTTTTTGAAAGATCATATTCTTGTTAAAATCATATGAAAAAAATCAGGAGGGTGTTTTTCCACATTTTGTCGTAGTGATTTTTTGAAATCCTGATATTGGTGGGTTTTTGTGGCTGGTTTTCGTACTGCATGTCCTATCCTATAGTATATCCTACTAGTAAACAACACAGCAGGGCAATTCAATTGTATTTTTTACCATTTACCAAAGACTTACATGTGACTAAATGCTACTGATAAATTTAGCCTTACGAAAACATTAAAATATAGCACAGTTGTAGTTACAGAGGGAATACGTCCTTGGATGTGAGTTAAACATGCTGAAAGCAGCTTTTAATGTCTTAAACCATGAACAAACATAGCATAATATTGAAGACTGTACATTTTTTTATACTTTAAGTATATAAATTACACAACCAAATCAAATAATAATCTTAATTTGAGCATAAAGATTTTACATTACAATAGAAAAGTCTCCAAAGTTTGATATTGATTAACAGTTTGTCTCTATGCTCTATGCATGATGCCAAAAACCGTCTAAACTACCCTTCATTCAATGATGTTTCATGAGAAAACTGTTGACAGTAGAGACCTAATATTTTGGATTTGTCCTATTACCAAGTGTGTCTTTGTACTTGAATTTTTTCAGGACATTCTGAGATGGTCAGGTGGGAGGCATTTGATGAAATGACACGGAAAAACCCTTATAAGTTACCGGTTCTATAATAGTTTGTTTACCTGCTGTCATTGCTACAGACGCAGAGTAGCCTGCAGTGCTAGTTTCTTCAATCTCACAGAAATGGCCACTTTTGGAGAATATACTGAAACTTTTGAAGACTCTGATGAGGTGTTGGTCTGCGGTCCAAGCACTTTTCACCCAGGTCTGAGGTCATGAGTCCCGACAATTCGTCCCGGTTCGATTGCCTATTCACGGGCAGTATTTCGGGCGGCGCGTCTTAGAGTTTTGAGTCCGACGGAGAGTCCGCATGTGTGGATTTGCGGAGCCGTCCGCTGCCCGGTGTTGGTCTGCGGTCCGAGGGCTTTTCACCCAGCTCTGAGGGCACAAGGCCCGACTATTCGTCGGTGTTCATGTGTCTATTTACCGGAGGGAATCCCCGCAACGCGTCCGAGGCTTTACGGTTTTCCGGACAGAGCAGTGGTCCGGGTTTGCGGTGCTTAATTGGGGCTTTGCGTGGCCGTGGGCTGCCCGGTGTTTGAATGAGCTCCGAGGGCTTTTCAGACAGCCTTGGGGGTATAAGTGCCGACAGTTTGGCCAGTTTGATTGCCTATTTACGGGCAGTATTTCGGGCTGCGCGTCTTAGAGTTTTGAATCCAACAGAGCAAATATTATTCTCTCAACACATTTGTACATCGACAGTCTAGTGTTTTAATGGATTTGCCTCGGGTGCACTGTAGAGTGGGCAAGACTGTTTTTAATGCACGTCTAGCTAAGAACCATTGACTTGCGCTAGCCATAGCACAAGCGAACTCAGCAACTAGAAATACTGAATGAAATTTCTTGAAAACGTCTCCAGACGTCTCGAACACACCGGCTCACTTGGAAAATAGGTTTTATGTCCAAAATTCTGAACTATTCCTTTAAATCGCCAACTGAATGAAATCATTCTCTATATAAGGTAACAGGAAGTCAGGATTTAGTGTGGCACGAAAGAATGACCTCACAGCCCACTAAGTGAACTTTAATCAATTGATTGTTTTCAAGCAAAACGTTTTTAAACAGAATATAATTTGTTTTATGGGATTATAAAGTAAAATGAATGTCTTTAGGTTTTGGAGATTTCATGAAGATGTCACCTTGGCCATCCTTCACTAGTTTATGACATTTTGTAAAACAAAACATTAATGATTAATTGACAACAATCTGAAGAGTAATTGTTATTATTTTCTGACATTTTGAAGACCAATTAATCACAGAAATAGTAATTAGATGAATTAATAATGAATGACCATTAGCTGCTACCCTGAAAGTCGAGCTTAAACCTTTCAAGAGCATCTATGTCCTGTATTGGTGCGTGTTTCCCAGTGAAGCAGGAGGCGCTGGGACAACGGCAACGCTGGGAGGAATTTGATTTGATGATTAGAAAGATGAGCACATCCGTCTCTGGCTGTGTGCAGAGACGAGTTGGAGACTGATGGATGTCATGATGCTAGTGGCTGGTACTAGCTGATGGACGCATGCGTCAGAGTTTGTTTTCCAGGAAGAGAAAGATATTGGATTTTGATATGAGAATATGATGAAATGGATATTCATATTGTGTTTAAAAATTGCACAACATGGCCAGAGGATGTGACCTAAAAGACTTATAGGTATTTTTAATTTCCAGTCAACTTAAACATTGCCGTTTATGTGAAAAGTTTGTTTTGCCTCATCAGGTTTTGTCTATGCATATTCAAGTTCACTATTAATATGTCCAAATCTCCTATTTTTGGCTCGACTTCATTTGCAGTCTGCAATATGAAAACCTTTGCATCACAAATCAAGTCGCACAGCATAAACAAACATTCCGTACACACACACACACACACACACACACCGCTCCATCACAGCGTGTAGAAGCGTGTGGAGGGCAGCTGAGAGCCCTCCTGCATGAAGGGGACTCTTCTTTAAGTGTCATCCACACTCAGGGCCGGAGGATTACGTGGCCTGCTCGTTTCCTCTCCCCGTGTCGCTCACTGTCTCCGGGCCAGTGAGTTGCACAGCAGCACAAAAGACGAGACGGTCAGATCAGGACACCGCTCCGCACAGCAGAGAGGAGCCCAGCCAGAGCCCCCCCTCCCGGACTCAGACCGGCTTCATGCCGATATTACTCACTGATCACAGCTCCACTTATGTGCACCGACTCGTGAACGTTTTCTTCGCTTTCATCAATCACATCAGCAACTTCATCTCCAGCCTCCAAACTTGAACTGCGACCAGAACAAAGCAACGGCGCGGAGTTACGTGACAGACGGGCGGCATGAGCTCCTTTCTCCTCCCGGTTAAACATGGCCAGCTTCCGCAGGGAGTAAGGGGGGTCTCTGCAAGCACATCTACCGAACTCCGGTAGACAATAAAGTCTGGGGCTCTCTGGGGGTCTTTGTCTCGCGGCTCCTGGTGCTCCCCCCAAGACTACAGCTGTCCCCGCTAACTTCACTGGCAACTCGCATTGTCTAAAACTGGACACGTCTCTGTCCATTTCCACAGATGTGGACGGACTTAAATCGGACAAACCGCTGAACATGTAGCTACAGTGGGGCGATGATGTATAATCCCGCCTCGGTTCACTTTCAGGGGGTTATCGTAGCCTCGGACACTGCAAAATAGCCTCGATCTCTGGTATACTATGCAATGTTCTGAGCAATATGATCTGAAACTACAACGCTTCACTGCTAACCCGACTCGGCAGGGTCCACTTGTAGTCATATCGCTCAACCACACGCTTATGTTTTATGAAATCATCTTCCCAACCTCTCATCATCACAATGAACTTCATTCTCCCGAACTTTCCACATTTGGAAATCACGAATTCAGCTTCACAAAACCGACACATGCAACAAACTGCGAAGCACCAAGTTCTTCTATAAATATACATTTCATTTGTTCTAGAGCAAAAATAACTACATTTGTTGTCTGATTCAACCCTCACTGATGCATCATGTTTGACTCATACTGACAACGTTGACAATACAACACGGATCTCCTGTTTCTCAGCTTAGAGTGACGTTATAGTGGTGTTTTACTAGAGGTAACACAATCATATCAGTAAGAGGACGGATTTACGGCCGGAAGTATAATTTTATAATGCTAAACATTGTTTTCTATTAATTACTAAATTCAATATTAAACCAACATATGAGTTGCTGGTGGATTCGCACCCGGTGGTTAATCCGAAGCGATCTAAATGGATGTTTCCAGGGCTCCGCAGTCGGCAGATAGATGTTGTGTGTCAGACTTTGAAGTCCTTTTGTTTTCCCCACGCTTACGTCGCTGTGACTCCTCCGACGCTGCTGCTGCCTCCAACTAAAAGCTTACAACTCAAGTTGGCGTCTCCTTCCGGACGTTCAGCAGCAGCAGTTTCAACAGCCGCGAGTCCCTTCTGGAAGCTGAACAAAAAAACCCGGCGACATTTCCCTCCTTTCCAAAGCACAAGTGGGACCTAGTTGGTCGCCGGGATGCTAACGTTAGCCAGTTAGCTTGCAGCTAGTACCCTCGCGTTACATTAGTAACGTTAATAGTTCGGAGTGGAGATAACAGTCACACCGTACCTGCGTTCCGTTCCTCTCCGATTCACGCGCTCAAAACTTCTGTGCTCCTCCGTCCGCGGTCTGTTATACTCCTCGAAGCACCGAAGGACACTCTGTGCATCTAAAACTGCTTAATTCTCGCCTAATTGATGAGCACAGCCAGTACAATGAAGTGAACTGCATGAGAGATGGAAGCAGCCGTGAGTGTGTGTGCCGGGGAGACGGACAACACCCGGGGAAAAATGAGGTGGACATCCGCCCGATGCGTGCGCCTCTCCCAACCAAACGTTTGGATTGACAAAAAGTAGTCCTGTTAAACTGTTGAGTGTAGCCCTACACTTAATGTTGTATTATACTGCTGAACATGTAATTCGACACGTTAAAACGATATTTTTAACAGCACGTCGCACTGAAAGGTTTTTGCAAACAATCTGTTTTTAAAACTCCCTACCAGCTGATTCACTGTGATTAATATCCACATTTTATCTCGTTAATATAGAGGAAGAAAGGCGGCGCGGTTATATGCTGTACAAACAGTAGTTTGATTTAACTCTTAATCTGCCATCTATCAAAATCCCATAAATTAAGGTCTACTTGTGTCGGCGGAGGGATTCGTCAACTGTGCATCTATGTGCTGAGGCAGGCTGTCCAGACTTGTACAGATGTATGCATGGGGGAGAAAAGGGCAGGAGAGTGGGGTGCAATCGAACCTATAGTGTGTGTGCGCGCGCGCGCACATGCATGGGAGAGTGAACGTCTTCAAGAGCATGCAACTGGAAATGACTCAGATAAATAGCCTTAATGGTGGCTTACTTTTTTTTATTTTAAATGTTTAACAAGGCATTCTGGCTTGTGCCCCCCTGTGTGTGTGTTTGTGTTTGGGGGTGGTGGATGAGGTGTGTGTGTGTGTGTGTGTGCGTGTGTGTGTGTGTGTGTGTGGGGGGGGGGGGGGGGTATTATGTGTGGGTGCACAGGTGCATGAGTTTGTATGTGTTTGTGTGTGTGCAGGATTTATCACACCTGATGCTAATAACGCCAACAATGACACACACACACACACACACACACAACACGCACACACATACACACACAGCATGCTACTACCTTCACAAGTGCCTGCTGCTGACATGTAACAGCCTGTTACATACTCCTTCAGGTTTTCTCTCTCTCTTTGGCATCACCGCCTCCTCTTCTCTTCCCCACCTCCTCTTCCTCATCTCATTCCCCCACCTCCCCATCTCCTCTGTGACTCCACTTGTTTGTCCACCTCCCTTTCCTCTCTACAGTCCTGCTTCCTGCTCCTTTCTGCACATCTTCTATGCTTCCTCTCCATGCTTGTTTATTTAATCTCTCTCTTTCTTCGCCTTCTCCATAGTTTCTCCCTCGTCCTCCCCTCTCTCTTCCACCTCCTGCCCTATTTCCCCCTCCCCCCCCCCTGTGGTCTCCCCGCCTCCCTCCTTTCTCCCCATCCATTTCCTTTGCCTCCTCTGCTTTCCTCCCCCTCCCTCCTCTGCTGACCCTACTTTCTCTCTCCAGTGACGACTCCTCTACTTTCCTGCCTTCCTCCCTTCATTCCTTCTCCTCCTTGCCCCTCCTGCTACTCCTCTTCCTCCTTCCTGTCTCCCTTTCTCTCTCATGTCACTTTCAATTTCAAAAGTGTGTGTGCGTATGTGCAAATTCCTCCCCTCCCCCCATCCTCCCCCTATGGTGATACAGTAGGCTAAAGCGGTTTCGCTACGCTCACCTCCAGGCCCCCCCTCTCCTCTCCTCTTCCTCCATCTCAGTCTAATTTTCACCACTGCCACCTCCCCCCTCGCCTCCCCTCCTCTCCCCTACCTTTGCCTCCTTCCCTCCTCTCCTCTCATTAGTCAGTGTCCATGAAACTCACCATCCCACCGTCTCTCCTCTTGCTCAGTCCTTTAACACAGCCTCACTAATGAACAACTGCTACATCTCTCCCCTCCCTCCCTCCACCTCTCAGCTCTCCTTTCATCCTCCTCCTCTTCTTCTTTCTGTCCTCCCCTCTCCTCCTCCTCTGTCTTCTTCTCCAGTCGTCACTCTGTCTCTCTCTCCCGTTCCCTTCCTTTCTCTGCTCGGTTTCTCTTCGATCTCTCAGTGTCCCTCCCACTCTCCCTTTCGCTCACTCTACTTGTTCCCACTTCTCTCCTCACTCCCCTCCCCACCTCCTCCCCTCTCTCTCCACCTGTCTCATTCCTCCTTCTTGCCTGTCTGCTTCTCTCACTTTTGTCGGTCTCCTCAGCTGTCTCCCTCACCAACTTTCTCTTCACATATCCACGCAACTCACCCTCCTTCCTTTACACCTCCCCCTGACTTCCATCCCTCCCCCTTACAAATTCTCTGACTCTCTCTGTTAGTCTCAGGAGATGCCTGATCTAGAATCAGATGTGATAGAATGAACTCTTCCTGCTGTATTCATGCTGTCCTGACCATCGTGCATGTTTAAATGTTCTGTACTGCAACACTCACCTTGACGTTTAGACCCAATGAATGATGCCCCAACTCATTAACAGGATTTTTGTGCACTGATTCCTCAAACTTCATCACTGTTGCACTGTATGACACACCAGATGGCCTATTATAGTCTGACACATGCGCTTATCATGTAAATCGATCACATTATGTTGTTGATGTATCACTGAATTGATGTATCTGTCTGTAAATACTCACTTGTATGTCACAGGTTGTACTAAAGATCAAAAAGGCCTAAAAAGGGAGGAATGTGCCTAAAATCATAATGTCTTTGTTTCCTAATGCTCTATTTACCCATTCAGTTGTGCTATGCTGTGCCATCTCACTTCCATACACACTATCTCTAGTTTGTAGTGTTTTCACACTGTGAAAGTAAGAAATTGCTGTACACTTATAAAATAAACCAAATATATTAAGCAAATTCCAAGTTAGCTAATGAAATATCTTGTTATATATCTTTTTCTTAAGGAAAGTTAACAGTGAGAATTGGAGAACAATTGGAAAGGGATAATCCTCTTTGGATGATGAATATTTACTAAAATAATAATCCAACCTTCAAGATACAGTGTCTTGTTGGTAACGTTTTCATGGGAAAGTCTATGATGCAGCATTTACTAAATGAGGCTTACAGTTCTAACCAGACCTCTGGTTCTGAAGTGCCTTAAACTTGCATTCTCTTTACTAACCATCAAGGGACGACTACTCTGACTGCATGGAAGTCTATGAGAAAATAACTGTTTATGGTATGATTGAGTTTATGGTCTCAATCTCTAGTTTCAAGTCTTCTTCAATCCAGCATGATGGTCATTTAGTACATTATGGTCCATTTAGAGTCCACCAGACCAGAAAGCAGCGATGCTTTAGGGGGCGGGCTTACCTGCTGATTGACATGTCACTACTATGGTGTCGCTACTGAAGGCTCACTACCATACTACCAATGCAGTAAGCTACTAAGAATCCAGATGAATCCAGATCCAGTAAGGTTGGTGCTGCTCTGCCGCTGGTTTTCGTCAGGTCCACCTGTCATTTCCTTTGTTGCAAAAAATCCAAGGTGGCGGCAGTCAAAATCCAGGATGGCCAAAATGCTGAACTTGAGGCATCAAAACCGTAGTCCACAAACCAACAGGCGACATCACCATGACGACGTCCACTATGGTCCCAACTGAAATTCTGGCTGACCTAATGTATTAGCGGGGTTAGTGCTGACTCTGCTCATGCTGTAAGACTTCAGACAAGCACTGCCTCTCATTTCAGTAGTAGAACTGCTGTGATGGGTGTCCAGTCTATGTGTTGTAATTCTGTGCTGCAGGGCTTGCTGCGCTGAGAGAAGTCTCATCCTCATCCACCATTCTCCTCTGCTCCTCTCCACACTGCATCTGTTGATTCCCTCTCATCCTCTTCCCCTGTCCTCTTCCTTCCTTCCCTTTATTCCTAATCTATCTATCTATCTATCTATCTATCTATCTATCTATCTATCTATCTATCTATCTATCTATCTATCTATCTATCTATCTATCTATCTATCTATCTATCTATCTATCTATCTATCTATCGGGGGGGGGGGGGTGTTCTGAGTTTGAATGTCATTATCCAGTCAACATCAACCGATGAGTTGGTTGATGTTCGTCAGTATGTCTCCTCTCTACGCAGAAACACACTTGGATGAGCATCAGGCCTCTGTACCACTCGCAGACTCTCGTTGCGCCCTCTACTGGCACGTGAAATAAATCGTTTCAACCGACAGCCGAGAGACAGATTTCCTGAAGACAAAAGACTGTAGGCGGGGTTTAAAGCCTGAACCATCTGCGTGCTGGGGAGGGCTGCTGTGTGTGTGTGTGTGTGTGTGTGTGTGTGTGTGTGTGAGAGAGAGAGAGAGAAAGAGTGAGCCCCCTAAACAAGGCCTTTATTTGCATTATGAAGAAGTGGGCGGCCCTGTGAGGGTTTCCATCCACCAAACCAATAACTCAGTTATAGCCAGTGATTGTTTTTGGTCCCCATTGCTGTATGTGTAAACATGATATTAATAACTACAAAATGGACCATTTAAACGTACAGACTTCAGGAAGGAGCCACATGGCGGCCATCTTGCCGGGTTCAGTTTTAAACTTGCTTGCTATTGGAACAAAGAGGTTTTCTTTATACTCCTTGTAGATTTCTATCAATACGCAAAAGAATCTCCAATAAAAATACATATTTTTTCATCCTTTGCCATCTGCACTTCAAACTCCACCCTCTTGTATAGTTCTCAGGTTATATTCATACATCAAAGTTCATCAGGTTCAAGCTTAATCCTCATCTTTAATTCCATTTTATTGATAGTGTCATATCACAACAAAAGTTCTCTCAGGACACTTTACACATGGAGCAGCACTAGAACACTCTCAGGAGTCAATGAGTTTCAGAGTCCCAACAGCACCAGGAGCCAGAGTTACAGCACCACCTAGTGGAGAGGAAAACGGCCCTAACAGACTCAAGCCAGAAATCTGGAGCATACCAGGTCGAATTTTGCCTAGGAAGGTTCCTAACTGAAGACCCGGAAGTTAACAAGTGGCCGCCATGATAAGAGCCGTTCAAATTCTCTAAATGCAAAGGAGCTCCAATGCTTCCTTTCAGAGCTCCGGCCGAGGTGTGTGCCACTTTATATGACTTAACTGACGTCACCTGGTAAATGGTGAATGTGAGAGGTTGTACAAATGGGACATCACTCGGCATGTTACTTTGATGATACTAAATATATTATCTAAAAGTGTTGGTTTTTATTTGACATTTTACAGCCTGATCTGAACGTCTTTCAGACTCTTATCATCCCAGACGGACCTGTCACATAATGTATTTACTGTGACGTCATGTTTCTAATGTCTTTTTTTTTTTAATTCTCCAGGCTTCCCCTGGTAACGCTGTGTTTCACATCGCAACGCTATGAGCTGTGGGTAATTCCCTCAGGCAAAGTCAGCATCCATGCTGACTTACAGAAAGTGGGAATAAAGGGCTCAAAGAGTCCGCAAGCCCTCCTGCACCTGATGATGTGACCATGGGACAGACCTGAACCTGAACGGGACTCAACGGGAACGCCCATCAAAGTCCGTGAGTCCAAGGATGTTGGGATTGGTCCAAAAACACGATGTGACTGCAGCCCAGGATCTTGGTTCCATCTGCGTTTGCTGTTGGTGATTGGGGCATTGTCATGCTGCTTGTAGATACCATCATATATGGTGAAACCCAACACAGAAAATAACTCCTTAAAAAGACTAGATTGTGATTTCGGAGGGGCATTGTCAACACCGATCACACATGTAGGCCTAGAACCAATGAAATACCACTGTATGATGGATGTGTAAATGCTACTGTTTTAGAAACAACAACATGATGCTGTGAAATGTCTTCAGGGTAAAGTGTGTACTTGTGTACTACTGACCTTAATGGGCTCCTTGGGAATTAGTCTGTGGTCTTACAGTGTTCTCACAGGGGTCTGTAGTTTGACTATGATACCGTTTTCCTCTAAATGTTGTGCATTCTCACCAAGTGAAAGAATCTGGGACTTAGCTTGACTGCTACAGGGTGAGGAAAGATACCACGGTGTGTTCTGCTTCTTTAGTCTGTAAGAACAGAGTCAGAAGTAAAAGAGCCTGAAATAAAAGAATAGATTTTCTATACTTGTCTTTTAAAATCTTGTCTGGAGCCTATTCTTAGATTTGGAAGAAAGAAAAATCTGCAATGTGAGACTCCACATCGCCACCTAGTGGACAATGCTATAAAGGGCTTCTTAGATAACAAGGATCTATCAGCAGCTGATTTCACCCTCTGGGGTTATTGATGTAATTCTTTTCTGAATAGAATTTTCTTGTGATATCAATGAGCCAGAGATGTGGTCAGATGTCCAAGCAGCCCCTCCACCCACATTTGGTTGTAAGAGACCTACCGATTTGAATTTTTTCATGTTTCATGTAGTTTTTAAATAAAAATAGGCTACTTATTCTCTACTCTTTCTGCCGGAGATGTCTTTTGATAATTTTCATTTTTTCCTATAGTTTATGCATGTGTACATTTTCATAAAATATGAGCTCCCCCCCCCCCAAAAAAAACCCCCTAATATAAAACTTTAAATTACAAAATACAAACTGCACTTCAGGCCTCCATATTCCTCCACAAGAAGCTTGTGAGCACATGTTCTCTGTGTCGCAGCATTGAATCAAATCTATAGAAATGACTGTACAACGCCTTACAGAAAGCCTTTAACAACCCAACTGCATGGCTCACACGTTTCCTGTTTCTTTCTACTCACGATGGGCTGATTTGTCTCAAAATCTAGGTCAACACAATAGAGAACAACATAATGTAACCATGTGAAAGAAATTATTTTTGAATATAATAACTGAAAGGGGTGTAACGGATTCCAACATCTCATTGAGCTTGTTCAATCAAATCAACAATTTTGTTATGTATTATAATATATTTAATATGTGTTTTAAACAGTCTGTTATAGAATGGAAATTGCCGTTGTCGTTAAAAATTGAATTATGCTTGAATAAAGCGAGTGGGGCACCGCATGTTTCTTCTTCTGTCGTCACTCTGAACAAGGAAACCATATTCGCGCTAAAGCAGTGCTGCTTTCAAAGGCTATTGGAATACTGACTGCCAAGAATTAGCGTTAAAGACTAGATTCACATGGTAGCGTGGCCGAGCGGTCTAAGGCGCTGGATTAAGGCTCCAGTCTCTTCGGGGGCGTGGGTTCGAATCCCACCGCTGCCAAGAATGTTTTCTGTGGAGATATTTGGTACTGTATACAATTTCTATGTGTATAATATATCGTCACCCCGTGTCCTCGTGATCTGATGTAAAAGCATCCGTGCTGACACCTTCGCGTACCACCACGTGGTCGTGCAGCAGTCCTTTGGATAATAATAAGAACCAGGAAATTCCTCTCAACATAAAGTGGAAGATCAGGGCCATGTCTTCAATTACTGGTAAACTATGCGGTTACATTTCATGACACATTTGATGACTGTCTTTAAGGAATATATTGTTGCAAGAAATGTGCAGTAAGAACCACGTGGTTTTTAACATAGATTAATTCAACTTTAACAAATACTCCGAGATGGTGTACTTATTTACTCAAGTGCTGTATCATACTCAGTGTATAGTATATGTTAAGTATAATTTTGAGTTTCTTTCTTTCTTTCTGCTGCTTTAAATTTACCTAATAAATGATGATGCATTTTATATGATAAACTATCCAAAGCTGTGTAAAATATTTTCAACTAATTCGACCAACTGCTTAATGACTCGTTCACCTTTGATCCTCAAAGTACATTTTGTTGATAATAGTCTACATTATTTGACCAACGAGTATAGATAGCTAATACTCTTTGGTTCCACTATGAATGCAGGACTTGTTACGTAGATTGTGGTATTGCTCATTTTAAATTAAAACATTATAACGTAACATAACATAAGATATCAAGTAAAAGGTAAATCAACTGTAATGTAAAATGTAAACTGTTAAATAAACAAGGTGTGTATTTCTCAAAAATACTAGGTTACTTCCCCCAAATTCTTTTTACCATTTGGGGCCTCAGATGTCGGAGCTAGTAGAGAGCACGTGAATGTAGCATAGTTGGACGCAACAGAAAGGAGAGGAAAGAAAGGGGCAAGGAAGGACCTGTAATAAATTCAGCCTCGTACTCTTGGCGCCAATCCGATTTAAAGAGAACAAAACGGCAAATTTTTCATTGATGTTTTAATCCATTTTTCGCTCTTTGCTTCTCTCGCCGCCGTCGGTCGGTGCTATAGCTAGCTAGCGTCGTTAGCGCACTATCGTTGTCATATTAATCTGACCCCCTTCTCTGTGCCTGTAGTGACGATACTAATAACTCAGCAACAGTAAAGCACGGGGACAATAGGTGTGTTTTCTCTCTCCAGGGGGATCGGCAAGACACAGCTGCAAAATGGGGGTGAGTTGTATGCGTTTTGCTTAATGTCTCGACGCGAGGTGATCTGATGAAAGGTGGATGTTTTGGGATCGTAAATGCGTGATGGGGAGAGGAGAGAAAGAGGGGAGAGGAGGGGGAAGGAAAGGAGACCATCGTGGATGTATGTAGTCCAAGGTGTTGGATGTCACTGCTCTTATTTGTTTGGGTTAGCTGCCCCCGGAGGACGTTAGCTTAAATAGCATTATAACGCCAGCCCAAGCGTTCACATAGCTCTATATTTCCAGCATTACAACTGTATTGTCTCGCCGCTGTGTACAGTTAACTTCTCCTGGTGTGTGCTGTGCCATTGTTAGCGTGCTAGCTGCGTTAGCCACTTAGGAATGCCATATCAATGACGAGTGCTTTGCTAGCTGTTGCTGCTAATCGTTCGTGTGCGTGTGTGTGTGTGTGTGTATATGTATATATATTACCAACAACCCAGAGTGTGGCGTCTAACCCCACCTGGTTCTAATAAATGCAGACTTATGTGGACGCTGTACTCTCAGCAGCAGCAGCCAGGCCTCCACTCGTGCTGTAATTTTGAGTTAGTTTCCCAAACGTCAGCTAACGTGAGACTTGAGTTTCTCCTCCACTTTCACTAAACCGATCCACGTGTGTGCACAGTCCCAGCTCAGCGTGCAGCTGCTCGGTGCTAGGTACAGAGTTAATGCCCTAGCTGGCAGGTCGGTGCATTCCTTCACATTACTGTTACCCCTTCTGTTCAGGTCTGCCTCCGATGAAGGCGTTGAGATAATTACGATGTATCTGTCCATGGAGCATCAACCCACCAGTTCTACACTGCAAACATGGCCCAGAGGACTGGATTAATATGGAAATACCCCAATATGGGTTTAGCAGCATACATGTCAGAAAGTAATAACAGAGCAAAGACAATGACTCGCCATCCAAATACATACCAAGCCACAACTAATAATTGCTATTTATGGCAGTGCACCTACTAGAGGTGTATCTGTAGCAGCTTTTAGAGTGTGTCTTGTCAGCCAGGCATGGATGCGGTCAGAGTAATATTTGTGTGAATTATGGCTGCACCACTGCTGATACTAGCATTGGACATCGAGCCAATTAAACTATCAGCATCAGATTTATTCGACACTATAGTGCAACACTGAGGGGAACATGCAGCCATCAGCCACATGACATGGACTTTTTACACATAACTCAAAGCTCACCATCGTTACCTTGGTATTGCTTTTTATAGATAGAATTATCATGTTTATAATAGTAAATTAAACGTGTACATATGTATGTATGTGTGTATCAATCCTCTTCTCTCCCATGTTGTCCTTCTCTCCTCTTCTGCATGATTGCCACCACCTCAGCACATTCCCTCATTTATGCTTTTGCTTATTTCCTGTGGCCAGAGGAAGTCCAACAGAGCAAAGGAGAAGAAACAACGGCGTCTGGAAGAGAGGGCAGCCATGGATGCCGTCTGTGCCAAGGTGGAAACAGCCAATAAGGTGATGGTTGCTGATTAACCAGTGAGGCCTTTGTGTCAGCCTTGGGAGTGGGCCTCATGCAGGGCTTTTGAAGAGGACTTTAGGGAGATGGAGTTTAAAAGTTGCAGTTGTGTAGTCCTGTCGGTTGATAATGGACTTGCATTCATGTTAAAAATAAATAGGCTTTTTCAAATAAGTGCTTCAAAAGCATCCACCACTTGGCCCTCATACATGCTTCAAATTGTATCCAGCACTTCAAGGACTTTAAACCTCCATTGTGAGCTTTGATTTGTCTAATTTGTTAACTTGCAGTAATTGACATGGTTTCATGGCATGACAACACAAGATGGCGATGCCCTCCTCATCCTGAATGCACCCATACTGGATTTTAACACGACAGGAACAGCCAAATGCAGTGCCATGTTTCTTTATGGATTATTAATACATGTTATTAAATCCTAGCCATGTAGCAGCTCCTGTAGCTCTGAGGTTGGCTCAAGAGATGAATCTTAGTGAAGCATGGAGGAGAACAAAGTTAACACTCGAGCTGAACTTTCACTACTTCCTCAACCAGCTCTGAATGGTGATAAATGATCTCATAATCTCCAGATGACGAACTAGTTACCTTCAAACTGTGCATGCATGGCCATTCTCAGCCTCCGTAGAACCGACCTGTGTGTATTACTTTCTGTGTCGCTTTGTCCCAAAATGGGCCTCTCACTGTGTTGCATACTGTTCTCCTGGGGAAGTCCTCACTTTTGTGAGCCTTAAATATATCTGCTGATTCCCAATCTGAACTGATATTTATTTGTACCATGTGTTTTCAACTTTCCCCTAATACAGCTGCATCATTCACATATCTGTGCCCAATGTCTCATAATCTGTGCCAGAACAGTGGTATTCTTCATTTGATATGATGTATGCTCTCAGGGCCAAGGGAAATATTACTATGTGGGCACTTATTGTGAGTGAATAATAGGGGCTATAACATTGATAGCTCTGTGATTTCCCTGCCTGTGTGCACCCTGTTTGGCCTGTTTCAGCTTATTTTGGCCTGTAGTTGAGCCCGAGGGATGTTTGGATTATACAATCTCTTAACTGTCCTTTTGTGGAGGTTTTACTGCATTCAGGGCCAGAATTCTACCACGATGAAGGTAATTTCATATCTCGCTGTGTAATAAGACGTTTGCATGGAAGGAGTTGATCGTGTTGTCTTTCTGAAAGTCTCTTTAAGCTAATTTGGCCTCTTCTCATCACAGCTTGATGACCCACTGGCTGCCTTCCCAGCCTTCAAAAAATACGACAGAAATGGGTATGCAATTTTTTTTGTACGCCTACAAAGGACTTACTCAGTATTTCATGAAATGCATGCTTGTTTCATTTGGGTTGGTCTGCTGGTGACATTTCTGTGTGTTCTTCGTTTTGTGTATCTCTCATTTTAGTAGTGTTGACAGACATACACACACACACACACACACACACACACACACACATTGTTGATGTTATTATTGACCCTCTTTCTTGTCCTTCCATCCAGTCTGAACCTGCAGATAGAGTGTAAGAGAGTGACCTCCCTCAACCCGCTGTCTGTGGAGTGGGCCTTCGAACTCACCAGAGCCAACATGCAGACACTGTAAGAAGTCTGTTCTTCTAGTTCACAGTGTAGTTCAGGAACCGAGTGAACATCTGTAACAGGGATCAGACCAGACTGGCGAATGGTAGATTACGGCTGGAAATACACCATCTAAGAAAAACAAGTGCAGACAAGCCAGGAGAGTGACTTCAAACATAGTGCATGTATGAATGAAATTCTAGTCACTGAGAGAGCAGAGGTAATGCAGACATTAGGAATTACTACCATTCATCTTCTCTCAATTTGCCAGAATTTAAATAGTGTTCAATGTAGCAAAGTTT
The DNA here is from genome assembly GCA_029853015.1 of Chelidonichthys spinosus. Lineage (NCBI taxonomy): Eukaryota > Metazoa > Chordata > Actinopteri > Perciformes > Triglidae > Chelidonichthys > Chelidonichthys spinosus. The sequence continues at coordinate 1,435,351 of CM056843.1, read as the reverse complement.
AGAGTTGTTCCACCTAGAAAATGTGTCTTTTGCTGGGTGGCGTGGTGGTGGATGATGGGTAAAATGCCAGGGTAAAATTAGCATGCCATGGCACCTTTTGAGATGACCCATTTTGTTTTTTGTTGTGCTGTAGGTATGAGCAGAGCGAGTGGGGGTGGAAGGAGAGGGAAAAGAGGGAGGAGATGAATGACGAGAGGGCGTGGTACCTACTGGCCCGCGATGGCGACTCTGCCCCGGTGGCCTTCTCTCACTTCCGGTTTGACGTGGAGTGTGGAGAGGAGGTTTTATATTGGTACGGCATCCTCATCACTAACGTAACTTTCTTAGAATAAGAGAAGAAAATACAAAACTTTTTTTCATTTTACAATATGCTCCCTCTGGTCTAACCTGTTGTCTTGACTCTCCAGCTATGAGGTGCAGTTAGAGAGCAGAGTGCGGAGGAAAGGACTTGGAAAGTTCCTCATCCAGATACTACAGCTCATTGCTAACAGGTAAAATCCACAGCTGTCATTGTTGTGTGTGACATTCAGATGCTTGAGTCTGGATTCATGGTTATATTCTTTACATATAGCTGTAAAAATAAGTCAAATATATAGTCATTTGGCAATTGTCTCTATGGCACAACAATTTCAATTTGGGTCCCACACTGCAAGATTTCACATTTAGTGTTGCACTACATAATATATAATCACAATGTGGTTTAAAGAGAGGTTTGCCTTGTTCTATGTTTTTCTTATTGTTAATATAATCCCACTAAAAAGCCCCCAATCTGTAGACGAAGCAAACACAGATGTCAACAATGCAGGACATACAATATTTCTATATTAAAAAAATGTATCTTAACATGTTCTTAGACCTCCAGGATGATTGCATTGTGTTTTTTGGCAAGAAATGTTGTATGTTACAACTTAAGTTTGTTAACGAGAAAACTCTAAAGGGCGCCTGCAGAGGATGAGTAGGTGAATGTCCTCTGTGACCGTGGCAGGACTGTAAAAACCCCATCCAATCTGTTTGTTTTTATTTATTTAGATCCCCATTAGCAGCTATTCTTCCTGGGGTCTTTAAGTCTAACACTGTATGACCTTCTCTGACTTTAAGGAAAATGTGTCCGTGACATGTCTGAGGTTGTGAAACTAAGGTGTTTCCTTTGGTCCTCTTGTCCTTGCTGTCCAGTACACAGATGAAGAAAGTGATGTTGACTGTCTTCAAACACAACCATGGGGCTTACCAGTTCTTCAGGGAAGCTTTACAGTGAGTATACTGGCTCCACAAGGGCTGTGATGTTAAAGTAAAATACCTGGTTGTTATTAATTTTATTCATGTTAGTTTGAGTGAAAAGGACTAAAAAGCATTTCATTAGAAGAAGAAGAAGCAGCAGTTTCAGTGGTGATGGTTTCCTTCACACCAAAACTGGTCTCTTCCCCCTCGTTAACTGAGCCCCGTCTCCTCCCTTTCCCCCTATCTCCCCCCTGTCTCCACACACACTTAGGTTTGAGATCGATGAGACTTCGCCAAGCATGTCCGGTTGCTGCGGGGACGACTGCTCTTACGAGATCCTCAGCCGGCGGACCAAACACGGCGAGGCCTCGGCGGGACACACCCACGGGGGTGGGCACTGCGGGGGCTGCTGCCACTGATTCGCTTCAATTACACCTTTTTATGATTGGTTGAAAGCCAGCAACTTTCATGGCTGTGTGTGAAAGCTTGAGCTGCCTGCTACTCAGCAAGCATTTTCAGTTTGAGCGGCGGTAAAGTGCCGTTAAAAGTTAACCGATGGTGGAATACACGGCTACAGATATTGGTGTCGCATTATGGATTGAGATTTATGTGGTGTTTTGTTGTGTGTATTTCCTGCTGCGAAAGCAGTATGCAGTGTGAGCTTTCACACATAGCTTCTGTTCTTTCTTTCTTTCTTTCTTTCTTTCTTATTGGTTCAAAGTCCAAGCCATCCGTTCTCATTCTCTTATCCCAGTTAACGATGTTGATTAGTATTCCCAGTCAAGAAAAAGCTCAAGCATTGCTGATATTCTCTACCATGGCAATGGACCTCCTCTCACCCAGCTGTCATCTTGCTAGACTGTATTCAATCATTCTGCAGCGCTTCTTAAACTGGCTTGGGACCTGGGCTAAGGCTGTATTCTAGGAACTCACTACCTCAAGAAGTCAAGAAGTCAGAGTACATATTTCTAGATAAATCATGCCCTCATTCAAATGACCATGAAGACAAACGCAGATGCAAAGAGTTAGTCAGTTTCTGTGATACAAACCTGATTTCAGCTTGTTTCACTGAACCAGGGTCCCATGCTGAGTGGCCTCACATTTGGCTGTCCAGAAAAGGCCTGAGAAGCCCTGTTGGACCACCTGTTTGATTGCAAATGCTATGCCCACTTGGCGTGTAAGTAGTTTTGTAATGCATCCCTACAGCGGCCCATATACCACCGCTCCAACATTACAGTCCACATTGGCACCACCAATCTTCTCTATTCATGTGATGCCTACATGCAGCAGCTTCCCTGCTTTTAATTCTCATTCTTCTTTCGTGATGAGGCAAGGTGTCCAAGCTTCCTCTTCAGCCCTTGTGCGTGGAAAAAAAAATGAATCTGTTGCTGTCAATTGGCATCCAACCCAGAAAATAATCCCAGTATCATCTCTTTCAGATGTTCAACCCCCAGCCATATTTGCTTATCACTGAAGCCATTTCCATCCTCCCTTCCCCACCCCCTGCTTCCAGACTCTTCCAGCCGTCATGTGTTTTCTCATGCCTCACATCAGTTTGCAGTCCTTTTCTTCTCCTTCTGTCCTTTCTGCCTCCGCTCTGCCACCCAGTCCTAAAGGTGCCGGATGACGGCTGCGGACTTCCTCATTTTGCTTTCATCTTTAGTTGCCTTTGTACAATTTCATTCATCCTGCTTGCCTCCTGTTCACTTCATTTCCAAGAGGTACTAATGATGAACAAGTTGATCATGATGCTACATTTAGCTGTATTTAAAAACAAAATTCATACTCCATCCCTTCTCTTACATATTTTGTTAGCATGAGCAAATCATATTGATTTAACATGGATGAGGATTGTAGAAGTCACCGTTCCATTCTGTGGCCGTCTGAGGCAGAATGCTGTTCACTTGGAGAAGGGAACACATCGGATGGATGGATGATGGAAGTAATTGAAAAGCACTGAAAGTTTATTTTGTATTGTTTGTGATCGTCGATATTCTCCTGTCCTCAGTCATCACCGGTTTACCCAGCCCGTTGTCATGAGTTTGAATGATTTAGAAATGTTGTAAATCATGTAGTTTTAAATCACACTGAATCAACAACACTGTTTGAACACGTGTCTAAAATCCTCATGTGGGTCACATAGCATTACTTTAATATTTCATACACATCCCCCATGAACAAGTCCATGTTGGAAGTATGTAATGGGGGAGATGTGAAAAATCTTCAGTCAATGCTTCAGTTTGGTTTTCCTTAAAGCATCTTGGCACAAAGTCCCTTCTCTGAGGTTTGGACTGTACATCTGCTGCCTGTTCACTTGGTCCACAATAATCTTACTGCCAACATTCTTGTAGGAATTCCATTCCAGATTTTAGATGATGCATTACTAGTCCAGAAAGGCTGTGACCTGCTTGATTCCATGTCTGTTTACAAAAGCTTCAGGGTATTTTTGGACAGTTTTGGAGCGCCAGTTGGCTGGTTTAGAAGCCTTCTCTAGAAACCATCATGAAAGTCTTTAATTGCAGGACTGTAGTCAGTTTGTGCAGGTTTTCCTTGTGGGCTGGTGGCTAAAGATATCACTTTACACTGCTGTGGATGTAAAGATTCCTCTGTCTAGTGTGGATGTGAAGTGCGTCAATTAGTATGTTTTTGAAAGGTATTTTTTCTTTTTTTATAAACTGGTCATATTGAGGAACAACTTGAGATTTCATACAGGTTAATGCTTGGTCAAAGTATGTGAAGCAGAGCAGACAGATATATGAGGTTGACGGACACCTCGGCGACACCTGAACTAATCTGTGTTACAAAAGATCAACATGTTATTTATCACCAAAATCAAGCCCTCTTGGATGAGCAGGTCCAGATCCTGGGGTGATGGGTTTAGTTTTTTTCCAGACTGGGCCGAGACGAAAAGAAAATATTCAGCACCTCGTGAGGACATGATGTCTCATGAACAACAAAAATGATTAAACAACATATTGCTTGTTTTAGTTCTAGACTACCTTCCGATAAGTACAGTTAGTCTGTTTTTGTACTGCATAGGTTCCAATACAAAGAGGCTGTTGTACACAGTGGTAGTATATAGTGTATCCGACAGACAGTCTCTCTCTCAGGTTAATCAAACGTAATCAAACCTCATCTGTTTCATTTAACAGCTGGATGTTCACTGGATTGGATTGGCCACAGCTCTGACCTAGAGTCGGTTTTTGTTTGTTTCATTCCATTGAAACAGAGAGAGTCACTTTTCAGGAGGTGTTTTTGTTTTCACGATCTGTTACCGTTAATAGAAAAAGCTCCGCTCTACCTTGGAAATGTGAAAATGCATGAAAGTGAATGACACAAAGTTTGAACTGTCCCTAGATCAGTGCTCAGTTGTTACATTAAATCCAGATCGATGGGCTGTCTTTTAAAAAAAAAAAGGATCAATCCTTTTGTGAATATATCTTCAGTTTGAAAAAGAACCCAAACTTAACCAGTTTGTTTTAAGACATTGAGTACTTTTATTTTGGAAAATGGTTACATACCCTCACTAAATCCCATAATTATCTTGGTCTTTGTTGTGAATCACCTTCATTTTCATTACTTGGCCTTTTACAGGTAAAACACTTTTTAAACATAATTAAAACTAAAACTCCATGTTTGAGAGTGAGTGTTACAGTCCTGTCCATAAACGACAATGAAAGGGAAAGTCATTCTGCCTTGTCAGTGTTTTATTTGTATGTTACAAATAAAGGAAAGTTGTTTGACTTTTCATGAGATGTCATTGATTTTTTAAGGGACTCACCACTGGGATATATAGTCTACCTGGAAAAGCAAATGAAAACACTTTATAATAAATAAGTGATCGTTTTACTATAGTATCGCATCAGCATTAGATTTACCGTGAGTTTTATACATTCTTTTAAAACAAAAACTAGGTGTACATGGACTTCCGCAGTAATACCGCACCCGTTTTCACGTATTGTATTAGAGAAATCACACCTTTTGAAAGGCAGCGTTGAATTATATCGATATATTCAGAATAATATATAAAAATAGTATTTGTATAAGTGACGCTCGTGCAGCTCTCACGCGGGGGGATGACTTGTGTCTGCGCACGTTCTGGGGGCTCCTTACTGCGCTGCACACACACCGGAAGTTGTTGGTCTACCATCGCCGAGCCCAATGAATGGGTGCTCTGATGCACTGAGGTGCCTTTGCTCACATTGTCAACGATGACATGAACCGTCGTGCTTCCGTAGCATCGCTCCCGTCGTCCACGTCTTCCCGCCGGTAAGTACACGGAGCCGCTAGCGCTGCCAGCCGGTTATCCGGCTAACGGCGGCTAACGGCGGCCAACAGGCTTTTCTCACCAAGCATATCCACGTTAGCCGACTTTCTCGGGAAGAGCGTCATCCTCAGCTTTCACAGCTGGCCTCTAAACATTCAAGGTTATTATGGGATGTCGCTCCACAGATACACGTTGTGTTGCTGTTGAGTTGAAATCTCTAGGACACGAGACAGAAACCACAAACTGATAAAAGAATACAAATCATCATGGAGTAATGATATGTGACTAGTAATGTCCTCGTGTCATATCGTCACCCTGCAGCTGGTCAGGGTACCATGGCAACGAGGATGAAGCTGAAGCTGAAGACTGTGTTTGTGCTGTACTTCATGGTCTCCCTGCTGGGCCTCGTCTATGCACTGATGCAGCTTGGTAAGTGGTGCTGCACAGACTCAATGGACGCTTTCACTTGTCGTAGTCGGATCCCTTAAGTGGAACGCAGCCATCATTTATGGGAGATGTCCATCAGTGTAATGGCACAGAAACACATTATTCTTGCATCACAGATAGGACACACGCTTATCCTGAGCCTGGATAAAATCCTATATCATCTCATCGCATATAAGGAGCCAGTTTTTAGCCACTGTTGCTGATTAGTCCCTTCCCATTGGTCCCCTGATATTGGACGACACTGATACTGACACGATGGCTGCCCTTAAAGTTGCGAGGTTAACAAAGACAAACATGTAAACAAACAGCGATTATGTCTCAGTTGTACAGGCAGAGAACGTTTTCTTTTTGTACTGTAACCTTCCCAAACACTTGGCAGGTCAGCGCTGCGATTGCACAGAGCACGATATGCCTAAAGACCGTACCATATCTCGGCTGCGGGGGGAGCTGCACCGTCTTCAGGAGCAGACGAAGAAGTTTGAGGCGACCAAACAACCACAGAAACAGCCAGCCAAGCCCGCCATCTTTGTTATTACCCCAACATATGCAAGGTAGTCCAGTTAGGCTGGGGTCCTTAACTCATGTCCTCTATCCCCCTCTAAAACTGTCCCTTTCTCGTCACACACACACACCTGGGATTTGTGTCCGTCCCCGTCCAGGCTGGTGCAGAAGGCCGAGCTGACTCGTCTGTCCCAGACCTTCCTCCACGTTCCTCAGCTCCACTGGATCGTTGTGGAGGACTCGCCACACAAGACGCCACTGGTGACCGACCTCCTGGTGAAGAGTGGCCTGACCTACACACACCTACACATGCCCACTGCCAGAGACCGCAAACTGCAGGAGGTGGGCAGAGACATGGCAGCTGTTTATGGAGACAAAAGTCCATCAGGCTACATTTTTCTCTTTCTTAACTTTTCATATTTTTCAGTGTTGTTCCTTGTTTTAGTGTCAACAAAAGAGTTTTTTTCAACTTTTGGCTGAAATGCTCATTTCCCACCTCAGGGCGACCCCAGCTGGCTGAAGCCTCGTGGAGTTGAGCAGAGGAATGAGGGTCTACGGTGGCTCAGAGAGGACAGAAGGGCACAGCCAGGAGGAGACAACCAGCAGGGCGTGGTGTACTTCGCCGACGACGATAACACATACAGCCTGCAGATATTTGAAGAGGTAGGTGTTGGAGTGTCCACAGCTGAATGTGTGCTTTAAAATGCCATGATGGAAGAAGAAAAACCAAGTTCTCCTGTCATGTGTAGATGAGGAGCACCCAGCGGGTGTCAGTGTGGCCGGTGGGGCTGGTTGGAGGGATGAAGTATGAGAGGCCGGTGGTGGAGGGAGGAAAGGTTGGTGCTTTCTATCTTGTGGTTTGCTTTTGCTTGAAGACCAGAAATACTGCTAATGCTGACCAGAAAAACTAGATCTCATCTCACGTTTTTTGTGCGACTGATAATGTCTTCTCAGGTCTTTTGATCTCGCTGCATACACTGTCCCATAAGAGCAGATATTAAACATACAGTTTTGAAGAATCTAATATAATAAGTGTCAGACATTGTGTCATTACATAGTTTGGCCCACAGAGTGCACTGCCTCCTACAAGAGCCACACAAAACAAACATTTCAAACCCTTAAACAAGTATGTTACATTTTGGAATCTAGAAGAGTAAACTTAATAAACTACCTGGTCTAGGCCAGGTGGGAAACACCGGAGGGGCTGTAGCATTTTACACTGCATGAAGTAGAGTTGTGGTGAGTGGGACTTTCCCTTACGCAGCTCTTCTGCTCTTACACTAAAACGTTCAGCCTGCATGTATGTTTGCTCAGATTCACTTTACTGAAAATGTACTGATGGAGAGGGAAACCAGTTAGAGGACTGGTGATGGTTTGAATGTGAGTTTAGAGGTCACGGGAGAGAAAGTAAATCCTCTTCACGATGAATTAGGAAAATCATTACTTAACGTGTCTTAATAATAAAAGAACACTTATCCAAACAAATGTTATAAATATTGGGACAATAAATGAAAAACCAATCAAATAAGCAGGCACCTCAGATAAATCAGGATATGCTTCCAATTTAAGTATGTGTTTAGACGAGACACTGACTTTACAAAATATGAATATCAGCCGATATATTGATATTGGAATTTCTTTAGTCCAAAATATTGGAATCGACCCTAAAATTCCAACATGGATCAGGCTCTTAATTATTCCCCATGCTTTGTTTGTGTTGTCTGCTGGTTCTTCTAGGTGGTTCGCTTCCACACCGGCTGGCGTCCCAGCCGTCCCTTCCCCATAGACATGGCCGGCTTCGCTGTGTCCCTCAAACTGGTCTTGGCCAATCCAGAGGCCTGCTTCGATGGAGAGGCACCTATAGGCTTCCTGGAGAGCAGCTTCCTTCAGGGATTGGTCACCATGGACGAACTGGAGCCTAAAGCAGACAACTGCTCCAAAGTATGACCATTATTATTCAGTTGTGATTCACGATATTATCCTGCTAAACATTAAAAATATGCATAAAACTCTAAAAATGGCACTTAAGCATACTGGAATCCCTTTTCGTTTTGTTAAGTAACAAATCATTTCATTGCATCATCAATCTTTTTCAAGTCGTGACTCGTGACGATATTTACAATTATCTAATATAATGGAAATTCACCATGATCAACTAATTCTATGTCATCCCATCCCTTCTGTGCTTAGTTGGAAAGAAAACTCTAAAATCTGTGTGTGTGTGTGTGTGTGTGTGTGTGTGTGTGTGTGTGTGTGTGTGTGTAGGTGCTGGTTTGGCACACACGGACAGAGAAACCCAAGATGAAGAGAGAGGAGGCTCTGCAGGCTCAGGGACTGGGTTCAGACCGAGCAGTGGAAGTCTGAGGAACACACACACACTGTAAGGCGTACGATGCTGTTTAATGCTGCACATGTCACTCTGCATTGTAAATGCTGTAAAACAATATCTGTTAGAGGTCCCATTTAATTGTATCTGGTCTTTGATTTCAGGTAGTACGTGTATATATTGAGTGTATGTATAAAGGTATTCTTAATGAGTGACTTTGTCCAGCAGTAGGGTGGAGGGCGACTCGATAGTTTTAAACTTTGGAACGCTATGCTGCATTTTTTCTTCAAGCTGGAGGAACACAGCGTCTAATTCCCATTTGTAGGGTTTCACGTGTTGCAGCGTAACATTCCTGATGCCATTTCAATATTCCGGCTGACAGAGAGCAGGTCTGTTCCCTCTGCTTTGTTGGGGCTGATCTCTAACCAGCTTCTTCAACATCTTAGTACAGTTGCAACGGAGCACTTTATTCACGCATGGCTTTTACCTTTGCTTGATTAATGTCCGTAAATCTGTATTCAGCTATATAGAAATTAGTTTTTTTCATCAAAGGCATGAGAATAATCTTTAACCTGTCTAATCCAAATGTCTGCATCGCTATCAAGTTAATTGTTTCTTTTTCATTTGTAATGTTTTTTATAATAAACTATGTTCATAACATACAAAATCTACATTTAAATAACATAGAAATGAATTTAATAGTTGTTTGCCTTGTTTACCCTGTGCTTCACACACAAGCGGTGCAACACACACAACAGAAAATACACACACCCTGTGTTACTTTAAAGCTCAGAGCATAAATGCTGGTTTTCAATTGTGTCATAATTGTAGTTGGTATTTTTAAATGTATATTTTACGTGATGCTTCTAAAAACATAAGGCTTGTGGGATCCGCTTGAAAGCCCTGGATAATGGAACAATACTACTGAAAGTGAAATAAATCCCTTATGCAGTGAAGAAAACATGCCGTCCATGTTACATTTCCACTCTGATGGCCAGAAAAAGACAGAAAAACCCCTTCCTGTGTTCAATAGTGTGTTTAAAAAAAGTTTCTGATATCAATCCAACCATTCGAGCTGTGCTTGATTCTTTTCCATGAGATCCTCTAGAATAACGAGCAGAATCCCATTCTACATGCTCCTCAGCTGCTGCTGGATCATACTGTACAAACTGCTCGTGCCTGCTTCAGTGTCATTAGTACCTGTAAGTCAATTATCTACTGGTCTGTTATGTATTTATTTATGTAATATTGTTCTTTACATTAAACAATGTGATAATATCTGTCCTTGGCCTTGAAAATAAACTGGATCATGTCAGATATTTTTGTATTTTGGTCTTTTTTTTAACCTGTTTTTGAAAATTATTTTGAAACATATTTGAATTTTGAAACACATGGATGTTCTATTTAGTCTAGATGCTGATATGTGATCAGTTGTCTTCATAAGACGCCTCCATCTTGCAACACAATTTGGCTTCTGACCCCAACTAGAGAAACGCTGAGTGGACAAAGAAGTTTGTCTGTGCGGCTGCTTGCTTCATGTGATGACACGTCTGTTCTGAGTGAGTCAGTGAACTTAACAGGGTCACACTTTACTTGTCTGCCTTCCCACCGACGTCTCTCATTCTCTCTGCCTCTGATGTTTTAAGGTTTCATCAAACATCCAGGCTACAGTACCAAACCCCCAACCTGTTGCTGCTTGAAGGTCACCGTGGCAACCGGCTCTCGGAGTCCCGGTGGCGACAGCAATAAGCACCCACGTGGGCGGAGATTCTCTGAGCTCCAACACAGCTGAGGGGTTTGACGGTTGTGATTGACAGCTGCTACGCCCTCTCAGCAGGGAAGTCTCCTGCTTGGTGACTATATATGGAGTGTTTTATATCTGTGAGTCACACACACTGCCATAGATAATACATAAGATGGAGGTGAGTAAAGAGCTGAAGTCATAGACACACAGTGACTCAGTCAGACACACACACACACACACACACACCTGTAGACCACCCGTGTCACTAGAAAGTAGTTTAACTGAAAACTTAAACTATCGTCATCTATACTGTCATGCTTTCACCCTTAAATCACATGTATCTTGTTTCTCTCTCTCTCTCTCTCTCTCTCTCTCTCTGTGTGTGTGTGTGTGTGTGTGTGTGTACAAGAGGGTGTGAATACATCCTCAAGCTGACATGTATTTTGTTACCTTGTCCCACCCAAATGTTGACCAAACATAAGGTAACATTCAGAGACCAGCTGACTCATCTTATCTACACATACATGCTTCCATTGAGCTGCATGTGATCAGAAGATAGAGTCCTATTTTGGACACAGTTAAAAAAAGATGTATTCATGAAGGGATGCAGTTATGAGATTTCTTATGCCAATTATGGTAGTTTTGCAGAGGAATGGGATGATATAGGTTTTTATTGAGGGTCGCAATAATAATAAACACAATAACTTGCTTGTAGTTCATTTCCATTATCGGGATCATCGTATGAAAAAGCTTTCTGTTATTCACAAATTAAAGATCCATTTGTGATGCAATAAATATTGTTTCTCAACAAAATGCATAAGCGTAGTTTGATGATTATCGGGATCGGGAATCACAATTACTTTGGCAGGATGACATGAAATATTCATATTGTCCCATGACTAATTAAAGTCCCGGTCGGCAACATTTGTTTGATCATATTCACTGAAGCCGACACTATGCTCCGATATAACAACATAAATCATCCGGTTTTAGAAAAAAACAGATGACCCCCTCGGGTCGTTCCACTATCACAGGGGGAGGAGGAGGGAAGTAGCAACAAGCTTCCAATTCCTCAGTTAAAAACCGAAACGAGTCACCATCGGACCCGCGTTTCAAAGGTGGCGTGATCTAAGGGATTTCAAAGGGCACTAAGTCGAGGGGAAGGAGCTCGGTGGTCGTGGGGGAGGAGCGTGAGAGTTGTAAACATTCAAAATCTGACAGAGTGCCCTCGATCCGCCAGACTTACCGACTGGGACTTTAAATGACCTCTGACTGGTCAGTTTGACAATTAAAGGATTTTTTGTTTTGTAGAGTCTGATCAAAAAAATCTCACTTTTATATGCTTTAAAACGTCATGATCCTTTAAAATGAGAAACATCCACATTTTAAGATGATGGTTACTCTATTTGAGAATCTCCTGTTCTGAAAAGGGAAATCAAGTTCCTTAAACTTGCATTCTCTCAGCAGGCCATCAGGGGGCGACTCCTCTCTGATTGTATAGAAGTCTATGAGTAAATGTTTCTACTTCTCTCTTGAAGTTAACATTGTAAACATGGGTTTATGGTCTCGATCTCTAGTTTCAAGTCTTCTTCAATCCAGCATGATGTTCATTTAGTACATTATGGTCCATTTAGAGTCCACCAGACCAAAAAGCAGGGGAGGCTTTAGGGGGCGGGGCTACCATCGTAGCTATCATTGCAATTAGCTACTTAAGATTAAAACCAGCATTGCCGTGATAACTAGCAAAACCGGTCCCCATGGAAACAGTGACATCACGGCTCCACTTGATCATGTGTATTATATTTGCAGTCAAATAGCAAAAGATTCATCGCCAACTACTGGCCTGGCATGCATACTACAGAGTTTTAGGTACCGGATCCCTGTGCATGCGGATCGTTTTCAAAACAATGTCTAAACACAATGACATTTTTAAAAATGCAAAGGAAAAACTTTACCGTTTTTAGAAAGACCGTTGTCATGGAAACGTAGCCTGAGTGTAGATGGTTGTTGATTTGTGTGGGAACTGATCTAAATGTTATGTCTTGAACCACCTCCAATACATTTTATTCATAGTGTCATATCATAACAAAAGTGCACACCTTTCACATAGAGCATGTAAAGTTGACCTTGAATTATGAAGCTAACTTTGTTAGCAGCTTCACACCAGAATCCAGATGGATCCAGATCCAGTACGGGTGCTGCTCTGCTGCTTGTGTTAGTCAGATCCACCCGTTGCTCCCCTGCAGTCACTGCAAAAAACAAGATGGATGACCGTCAAAAAGCAGAAATTGAGGCTTCAAAACCGTATGTCACCTTGACTACATCCACATCGTATAGACATTTTACGAACTGTATATTGATATGTATAAGCCACGCACGTCTCTTTTTTTTGAGAGTGAAAAACATGTGCTGGTTAATATTTGTCTTATAATATAAACATATGACGCAAAGCTTTTTCAATTCATATTTTTAAGAATTGTGAAAAAGATGTGCTGAGTGGGACATCTACATGAAAGTCGACAGTCATGCTAGAAGCTCTGTGAGGCTGTACTTAAAGGTTAACTTAGCATGCTAACATGCTCACAATGACTGCTATGCTGTTGTTAAGCAATGTTTACCATGTCCACCATCTTTGTTTTAGCATGTTAGCATGACAGAATTGTTGAATAGGCTCCTCATTTGGAAGATATGTGCCGTAAGCTCACAGCTGTGTATATATTTGCTCCATAGATATTTTTCCGAGGATAAAGTTTTCAAAAAATGGGTACATTTAGCAGTATGATTGAAAAAGGCAAAGGTGAGGTGGTAAACACAGCCTTTGCGGTTAAAGTTGAACTGAATTCACATCTGTGACAGCTGAGGACGTTCACTGTTAAAGATTGATAGCTGCTGATATCAGAAAAGGATGTTTGGCTAGTTGAAATACTGATCCAGGCCTGTGTGTGTGTGTGTGTGTGTGTGTGTGTGGGGGGGGGGGGTTAAATAAGAACTTTATCTCCAAGTTGATGTGTTAAGGATGTAAAAAAGTGTGTGCGGTAGAAAGACGAGACACACAAAGAGTCGTTGAGAGTGAGAGTGTTTGGAAGTGCGTGTCCTTTTTGCATGTGTGTGTGTGTGTTGTGTGTGTGTGTGTGTGTGTGTGTGTGTGTTGCTTTGGTGACGACAGAGCTGCAGGTCTGAGCAGAGGGAGTGTGTGACGCTGTGGTTAGGGGAGTAACTCGGGAGTTCAGTCATTCAGTCTCACACACAGGACGTATTGTTGCTCAGCGGGCTCACAACACACACAGAGGGAGAGGAACGTCAGGTAAGACTCTTTCTTATCCAAACATGTCTTGTCTTCCTACATTGTAACATTATTCTAATATATAAACAATCACTTATGTGGTTGTAAGTGACTATATTTAAGAAAACACTTAAACAGCATGGTGTTGAATTAATTGTTTCAGTCCTATTGTTTTTTTTTCCTGCTTGCTGCTCTATTAATCACTTTATTTGCTTTGACTACATTCTCAAAATACATATTCTTTGTCTTTGTCACGTCCAGCCTCCGTTTCCCTTTTTAGTTTCCTCATTTAACAAGTAATCTGGGCCAGGCTGGCAGATGCTGTGATTTTGGACCTTCACCTCTCGACCTGTTTGCTCTCCTGCTGAGAGACAGACAGACGAGGAGCTGCTCTCATGTCTGTGTTGGAGATATGAAGAACAAAAGCCAGTTAGCTTAGCTTAGCATAGAGACTAAAACCAGGGGGAACAGCTCTTTTACAGTTTTTACAGTTAGACAAGAAATAACCAGTGAGCTTTACTGGTGCTGATCTTTGCACAGAGCCATTCTCACTGTTTCCCTGTCTTTATGCTAAGCTAAGCTAATTGGCTGACATGAGAGTGGTATTAATTCTTGCCAACATTAGGAGTATTTCCCCAAACAGAACTATTCCTCCATAACTGTAAATATGTTTCATGTGATTGTAGTGGAATATTCTGGAGGAAAGATGAAAAGTGCACTCCAATAGAGTGCTGTTTGTGCAGACTTGTTGCTTATGTAAGGTTGGATTGTGAAAGATTTAAAGGGTAATTAACACTGAATCAAACTAAATCAGGCATGTGACAGAAGGTGTTTTAGCCTTGTTGGCTGATGGAAAATAACCTGCGGTGACACCGATCCCACCATCTTTGCCATGTTTGTCCACATCTGTGAATTAGATCCTTTTCTCTCTTTTGTTACTGTGAACGAGAGATGATCAATAACAAGTCATTGATTTTGGCTGCTGTGGAGTGTCCAACCAGACAGCCGTGTCAAAGTCTGAACCAAGTCTGAGCCTGTGTGTGTGTGTGTGTGTGTGTGTGTGTGTCTTCAGTGGTAAGAACATTGTGTCTTTAGCGCTGACATTATCACAACCCTGATAACACTGACCTACACACACACACACACACACACACACACACACACACACACACGCTATAAGAGATTATCAGAGATACTTGTAGAGATCCTAAGGACTTGAGTGTACACAGATCAAACATGCAGGCATACCCATGACACTGACATCTCATCATACGAGTGCGGGTGAGGGTTATGTAATGACACTAATCTCTCTTGCCCCCTGTCTTTCAGCCGCGAAGCACGAAAGCAAAAAGAGTGAAACAACAACAAGAAAGATAAAAGATGACGATTGGGAAGAACTCCAGGAAAAGCTCTACGCGGAGCTCCATCCGAGCCCCAAAGTTTCTGGACAAATCCAGCGGCTTCTACGGTCGCCTTGATGAGCTCGAGGCTGCTGGAGGAGAAGAGGAGGTGAAGGGAAACGATGTGGAGGAGAGGCGGAAGGAGACGGCGGTCGCCAACAGTGTGGTGCACATTTCTGGGGTAGATGAGCGGGAAGAAGTCGGGGCGTTTGACCTCAACGAAGGGATGATGGAAGACGACGGGGAGACTCTTCTCCAGAGGAAACCCAGCCGCCGCAGCAGCAGGTGGAGAAGAAGCTCCAGGAGGAAGCAGAAGGAGCAGAGAGCCGAGGAGGACGCTGCCCAGGATGAGAGGCCCGACCTGGGCACAGAGGCTCCAGCTGACCCATATGGCCTGGAAGACACCAGGCTCGTGATCGAGGTAGAGATGGACAACGTGAAAGGCGAAGAGAATGAGAAGGCAGGAAGAGCAAAGGAGCCCAAACTCATTCAATCCCCGATCCGGGAGGATGCAGACGACCAGGTCCTGATCCGAGACAAGAAGAGGGGGAGGAAAGAGGAAGGAAAGCAGGAGAGGGAGATGTTGAGGGAGCAAGAGGAGGGGTTGAAGGTGGTGAAGAGGAACACGGTGAAGAATTACAGCAAGGTGAGCGAAAAAGACAAAGCTTTCTGTTGTTCTGTCAGGTTGTTATTGTCACGTTGTGAAAGACCTTTTCTTAACTTCTGCTTTCTGTAGCTCGAATTGCTATAAATTCAACGTCACGTTGGTTCAACTTTAAGGTTACATAAGTGGTGGAACAACATCCTCCACATGCTGCACACGGGGCTATTAAACACCATGGAAACTATCACCTTAATAACACACTCCCAACAGGGTCAAGGTACAGCAGCCATTGGCGCATGCCACCAACTCATTAGGTAACTTCCTCTGATAGGAGTTTTTCCCTTACGTCACGTTTAACAACGTGAAAAAAGAAAGCTGGAACAGAGCTTTTCAGCTGTACGGGTACATGTACATGTCCCCACTTGATCTACCTGATCCACATGCTCCCAACAATGTCCTGCTTCCTTTGAGACGCGTGCACAGAGGGGACATTCCTGCGCCTCCCTTATCGCGTCCGTTCATCAGGAACGAAGCATGGCGGTTGTTGACCCTCCTACTAGAACCACACCATAAAAACATTCCACTGCTGTTAACCAATCACCTCCCCCTCCCAGCCCGACCCTGAGTTTGTGTCAATATGCACAATCTAAGACTATCTGGTATAAAGTTTAGGGACCTGGAGATGTAAAATCATCCAAAACAAGAAAAGAACAAACTTAACTCGCTAACTCAAATGCTGTAACTGACCAACACTCATTTTTAAATCATAGCTAACATTTTTATATGGGTCCAATTTAGGATAATAACAGGGGTGTAAATAAATACGTAACTCTCTCAGAGTTGTAAATGACCACTTACACGTCTTACTTGAGTTAATACTTAGCTATATATTTGTTTTATGGGATTGGCCAGTGTATTTATGATTCAACATGGGGTATGAATTCTCCTTCTGAATATAACATCCAGGTATTTACACCTCTGTTGGTGTCCTAAATTGGACCCATATAAAAACGTTAGCTATGATTTATTTATGTTGTTCGGTTTCTAGCTGTTAAACCAAGATGTTAGCTAAAAGGTACACAAAGTTAAGTTATTTCTTTCTCGTTTTGGATGATTTTACATCTTCAGGTCCCGTAACTTGATTTTACACGTCTTTATTTCCCTGGTTTTCTGGAAACAGGTGTAATGTTTTCACCCAAACAGATACTTTTCTATAATTCCACCTGTTTGTGTCCACTGAAGAGGCTTTGAGTCAGAACACAGCAGGTCAACATACCTGGACAATATAGTTGGCCCCAATAATGAATAAATATGAATAGATGGGGTTGAGCCTCTTCCAAAACTCTCATGAACGTTCAACTCTCAGAATGTATTCTCTATTTTCCCTATGGTTGGTTCTAAACTACAACGACCTTTCCAGGAGAAATAGAACATGATTAGGAGAACGGAGTTAGACCTGTCTGAACATGTATGCTAACCAGGACCCTTTTCTTCCCATGCAGGCCTTGGATCGAGCCTTTCGTCGCGGCTGGGAGGCCTTCATCACCAACCTCTACAGCGTCACGCTCACGCCCGTGACATCATCCTCAGCGCCAGCGCCTTCACCGTCGCCACAGAAGAAGCCGCTGCACAACTCTGTGTTGGCTGAGATGAAGTAGAACTGGCGAGAGACGTGGACAGTAACAGGAACCTCTTTCTAATGTTTAGTTGGTTGAAACCATGATCGTTGTGATCCTGCATGTATGACAGTTACCTCACTATCAGTGCTGATGTGAGTGACACATCAGAAACACGAACAAGTTCTGGAAGTCTCATCATCAAGTCGTCTCATCAACAAGTCGTCTCATCAACAAGTCGTCTCATCATGGTGCACATGGGGATTCAGTCCCCCTGCTGGTTTACAGTGAAGCCTTTGGGACTGGTTTCTTCAGCTACTTCTGCTTTCCTTCCTTTGGATTCCTCCTGAACATATGAGCTCCTTACATCCCGTCCACTGTTAGGGAATAATCTTCCCATAATTTGGCACTATGAAACCGTAAAAGTGTTGATGTGCAACCAAAAGGAATGGGAATGTCCATAAGTGATGACTGTGATGGAGGACTTTTGATGTTAATCATCTGCATTTACTGCTGTCTGACAGCTGATCACGAATCATTAATGACGGGAGGACTACATTATTGATATATTTTTAAATAAATGTTAACAAAGTGAAATGGGAGAGCTTGTGAGTGTTTGACTGGCTCCCGGTGAGTTCTGGTGAAGGTGGTTTAACCTGAAGGGACAAGGCACCGAGAGTGAGGACCCAGATTATTTATAACCTGCTTCTAAATCAATCAATAAATGTGTTTTGATAGTTACCATTACAGCTGCACACGTTTTTTATACATGTTTAGTTGTCCAAACCATCACTCAGTGGCACTTAAAAGGTCAGGATAGTGTGAAGGAATCATCATTATATTAGTGATTCAAGAGGGTTTCCAATGTATTCATGATTGACCCATCCATACATCAATCCATTGTCTACTGCTTATCCTGTATTCAGGGTCGCGGGGGGGCTGGAGCCGATCCCAGCTGTCATTGGCGAAGGCAGGGTACACCCTGGACAGGACGCCAGTCTATCACAGGGCACAATGAAATATGTGAACAATAAACTTTGTGAAATAAACTATGTGTCTGATTTCTATATGACCTCAAGTATCCTCTTACTGAATAGATGGGAAAACTCACATGTAATAATATAAAACCAATTGTGAATTAGACAAACACCCTGATCAAAGCTTCTGATGTCATAAAGCATCAAGCAACAACTTATAAATAATATAAATTAAATCATGTAAAGAATATATATATATATATAAATAATTCATTTTTTGGTTGCGTGTTCATGTTCAGGATAAACACACTTTGGATGGATGTGCGTGCTGAGGTCAGAGTCATTGTTATACAGGTGATGATGAATCACAATGAATGAGATGTAAAGTACAGCATCACATCATCATTATGTCCTAGGAACTGTTGCCATGACATGAAAAAGTGACCAATGAAAACATTCCAATCAAGATGGCACTGAGCTGGAACACACAAAGTTACATGTTGCAGTATTAAGTGGCAAAGACGAAATATAAAATGATACTCTTAGGCTCATGTAAATGACATCCTCATATCAAACAGTAGAATATGATATGACGTCATAACTCATGGGATAACTCGTCTGCCATCGTACCTGTTTGTTGTTTACACTCGCCACTAATGGGCATCAACTGGTTTTCAGCTGTTCAGCAGCAAACTGGTTTACTAAAAGGACCAAAGAAACGAAGCAGTAAATATTGTTTTCATGTTTCATACGCTAATGTGGCTCAAAGGTAACATTATTATATTCATATGTTCAAGTCGGTCTGTTTTGCTCTTCTGTGTCTGGTTGCAATTACCTGCCATGCATATTAGCCATTCAGCATACCAAAGATAGTTCAACATATTCTGGTGACATTTATGTTCATAATTGAATGCCTGATTTTCTCTCTTGGAGCTGTAATAATCCAAATTCAACCAGAAATGTTTAATGTTTTAATGTATTGTAGAAATACACAGTTGACTTATTATCTTGTATAAAAACAACAACATTAATGTCATTTCAATTTATACATGCGTCACGTATTTTAATTGCTGATTACTACTGTATTATGGTAAATAAACCTGGAATGAGGAAGAATATGTTGTCCAGCAGTGTGGCGTTCTTATTGTAGTTTTGGTATATTTGCTGCCATCGTGTGGGTGTGAAAAATACTACCTTTCTTAACGGAAGTGACGTTGTAAAATAAACTCTGGTTAATTTATTGGACTTCAGCGGAAAGCCTGGACTTCTCTATCTACTGAGGGTCATAGTGGTTTTATCATTCACAGAACACTTCTCTTTATAGTTTAATTTCCCCCAAAGCTAAATGAAGCTCGTCGAAAGGCCAAAGACGGTTTCCGGTCTCAGTGCGGCGGGTGGGAGGAGCCTCTCGCCGGACATAAAAGACAGACGGACCGTCTCCTCCGTCCATTTCCTCCTCTCTTCGGTCCGAGGTAAGAACCTTCATTCTGCGGTCTAGCGCCCATTCATTTTCAAGCGTGTTAATTTTATTTAGTGATATTGTAAGCAAACTACATTGGAAAACCATTTCAGCTGCAATACGTTATCGTTTTAAACCTTTTTACAAGCTCTAATGGTGTTTTAGCCACCAGCTAATGTGAAGCTCTTAAGTTCAGCATCGACCACAATCCTCAACCATCCGGCAGTGAAGCACATTAATTTAATCCGATGAGTTCTACTAACAAACTTCAACATGTATGCTAGATGCTGCATGTAGTATTTATTGGGCAACGCGAGTAAAACTCGTGTGACGCGGTCTTCTAGTAATGGCGGTGCCAGCGATGTCTCAATGATGAGAATTAACACAGACCTGTACTGAATGACTGTGACTGATGTGAATTATTCTGATGTGAGACATCACTGAGCTCGTCGCGTCCTGCGGCCACGTGTTCGCCGTCCAGAAGGAATGTACCACTAAATCAAACGTGTTTTTCTTCTAGATGAAGGATCCAGAAGGAGATCGCTGCCGAGGTAACTAGTCTGCACCACGTGGTCCGTCGACACTGTTGGACAGTCGCATGACGCCTCGTGCTACAGTGATGTTCTATTGAACTCTCTCACTGATACCTTTGAGGACACTTTATATACAATTCTGAGTAGCATGAAATGTTGGAAGGTGCACATGTAAAGTCGACTTGCATCTCATGACGTGTTTATTCCTTTTCTGGTTCAGGTGTGAAAAGAATGTGGCAGAACTCTCTAAATGAGGTAATTCAAACGTTGTGCCCAGATTCTCCAACTGCAGTAGCTCTGCTCCATGTGTTTGGCTCACTGGTGCTATGCTAACATTGTAGCATCTCCATCAACGCTAAACATTATCTAGACATAAATACAGCATCAATGTTCTTTGTACCAAAGACTGTAGTTTTAGTTATGAGATCGTTTTTATTGCATCACAGATGAGATGTGTGTTTTTTTTTTTTAATTGGATGATCAAAGTCAACCTGCATGAAGAGTACATGCATTTAATACCCCCTTTTTCCCCAAGTACTCGTGATATTTACGAAGAGCCCCATGATGTTTCAACTTATTCACAATGATCAACTTATTGATTTATTTAATGGTGATGGAATCCTGTCATTCCATTCGCTGTCAGCATTCATTAATATGAAGTGATCCTGTGGCTCATCAGGAGCTCATTGCTGCAGTGATGAAACTATGAACTCTCTCTGACTGAATCAGCCTTGAAGAAACCTCTTTACCAGATTCTGAGTAGCAATGAACTCCACAGCAACAGTCAAACGCAACTCTGGTTATATATGCACAATGTGACTCTATAATCTCATGTGTCATTGGATGCCGTATGGACCATAACAAAGTCGATACTTTCTTTTTCCTTCAGATGTTGGTGGCCCATCAAAGACCAACCAGAATAAAGGACTTCGCAGGTGAGTCTGACTGAAGCTAGAAGGAACTCTCAGATTCCACAAGGGTCATAAGTGATTATTTTTCAGACAAGCATATGGCTTTTTTTTTTTTTTGATGCTAGTTTTTAAATTTGATAGTCCTTGAACATGGTGCTCAGATTTCCTCGGTTATGACTAACTTGGAGTTTCTCTTCAGGTCGGCCTGCACACTCCACACGTTGAACTCTTGAAAGCAGCTGGGAGGTGCAGTGGTGAGTAAAGCATGGCTGTGTTTTAAGCCAACCAGTAGGGGGTGGATGTGATGATTTATAAATGACAAGCATATGCCTGATTCAGATGATGTCAGCCTTTTTCTCTGATCCCTCATCATTGAAACATGTGAAACATTGCCTTCCTCCTGCAGGTGACTGACTCGGATTGTTTGCGTTGTTTCTCTTCTAGGTAGGAGTTTGACGAGTGAGGATGTTTAGCTGGCTGTGAACATGTAAGTCTGATTGATCACAAGTGATCATTAATGCCTCTCCTGCAGTCAATCTGGATGTTTTGGCTAATTGGCAACAGTATTAAGAGGCACACTGTTTCTGAGCGTTTGAGAGGATGAAATGGGGTAACACCCATTACACACCTGGACGACTAATGTCACATGGCAGCTTGTCACCAAAGCACTGATCAAACATCTGATTCTTAATATGCAGTGTTGTTGTTGTTTTTGGACTTAAAGTACTGGTTTCCCTTGCAGAGCCTTGGAACTGTTGGAAGAAGACTCTTGTGGACTGTTGAAGAGGAGCCACATCTCATGGTAACCTTCCTCCCTTATGCTGTGTTCACACAAACGCAGAGCACATTTCCCATGTGACTAGATATAAAGTTGAGGTTAAGATCTCAAGGATCATACTGGCTGGCAAACGCTGCTGCCATGATCCTCTGGATCACGTTGCAAAGTGATGCAGCTACAATGTTGGAATACCAGTTACACTACAATGAGCTTGGCGTTTGGTGTGAACACACGTTTATGTCCAAGTTGCAGTTCCAATGATGATGATACTTAGCTCACTTTGACCCGATGTGAAACGACATGAACTTCTGAGCAACTGCAGCTTTGACTTCTGTTTAACTTAAATTCTGGATTGCATTCTGACATTGTTGCCACATGAGAAAATGTCCCCAACAGTCACTGTGCATCCAGCTCAGTGGCATGATCTAGCAAACATTTGTTGAAAGTGAAAATGGAGATAAAGTAGTTTCTCTTGCTTCCACCAGATGGTTCATGGCCTTCTCTCAGCTCCATGGAGGTCTTCTCCTGCAAGGTAAGACATCAAAGCTTTGGTGCCGCTGTACAAAGTTCCCACATCCGCTGAAAATGATGAGATATATTTGGAATCTCGTTCGTCTGAACTGCTGTTGAGAAATTAAATATCTGACATCGGTGAAGGTCAATGGTGAATAATGTAAAAGTTTTACCATTTCATGCTCAGCCTTGGATGTGCTGTATTACAGGTACCTGGTTTTGGAATATGCTGCAACTTCTCAAGGACCAGTCTTTGCCCAGGTGAGGGAGTCCTTGACTTATTTACTGTTAGTCATGTTGGTGATGTGCTAATGCTAGACACGCAGGCTGAAGGTTCATGGACTGTAATTTACAGCCAGAAGTGTTTGTTTCCTTCATGATGACACCTGCACATGTCTTACGCCTTGGTTCAATACCAGAACCTGTAAAGGTGAACCCACTGGTGTTACCTTGGCAACAAGGGGAAGACCTGTTGGGGTTACCAACAGTCTGAATGGAAACGTATCACTGTAAAACATGTCTGACAGTGAGATGTGGGGGAACGCAGGATTTAGAAGATGAACATCCAATAGGGCTAGTGTTACTAAATTAATCATGCATTAATTTCATGTTTCCTTCTGTTTTAAAGGTCAACCAACACGGCTGAATAAAAGGTCATCAGGATGGGTCAACATGTCAATGGTAGGTATCTGTGATTACTTGTGATTCTTAAACGGAAGTGATGAGTTTCTTATTACCGCCCCAGTCTGAGAATTCATGACTGATTGGTACCCCTCTGATCCCACCTGGATGAAACCTTAAACATTCACGACTCTAAACGGTGGATTTGTAAATGATAACTATTCTATCCTTCAGGTCCATGCAGCCTGACGGCATCTCGTAGTCCTGTTCTCCTGTTGGTGAGTATTAGTTTACATTGTACTGAAGTTTGAATAGACTTGCTCTCAAATGTCTAAGAAATGATGACTTTCTTATTACCGCCCCAGTCTGACAATTCATGACTGATTGGTTTCTACTCTGATCACACAATCGTCTAAGACTGTTGTTCATGTGACTCAAACTGGAGCAACTCTAATCTTTTCCCTTGTTGCAGGTTTGAAGTAACTGGTTTGGTGTTGGGACAGCAGCCACCTGAGTCGAGCTGAGTCTGCTGCCTGCTGCTTTGGAGTTTATAGTAAGAACATCACTTGACCTACAAATGAAACTGGTTCTGTAGAAGTGATGAGTTTCTTATTACCGCCCCAGTCTGAGAATTCATGACTGATTGGTACCCCTCTGATCAAAACGATGACTGTAACTGAAATGAGCTTATTGCCACCTGTTTCTAAGAGATAGTCTTCCTCTGCAGGATTATGGTGTCGTAAACAGAGTCGCCTGCTGCCAACACAACTCCTGCAATCAAGTTTCCCAACCCCTCATGGATGCTTCAGTGTGATGTGTACCTGAGAGCAGCAGTGGATCCTCCTGCAGCCGGACCAGTCCTGTCCTTCATAGGTTGCAATGACTTGCTCTGCTTGCTTCGATGCTTACCTGACATGGGATAACTGGCACATTTCAAATAAAGCTTCATGAAAAACATTGTCTGCTACTATTGTGTGACTGCTATTAAATCAAACTATTACTGGTTCAGATTTGATCACTTGATCTGTGGAAACTGTAGATGTTTGCATTGGTCTTAAGCTCAAATAGTCTTAAATTGTGAAGGAATATTAGCTGAAAAGTGAGAACTTGGAACTGAAATGCATTCAATGTCTAGCAGAACAAAGAACTACTGAACTGCTGCCTTCAACCAAAACCATGTAAAACATGAAGAGGAGGAGTCTTAGACATGGCATTCAGACCTCATGTCCACTACCCAAAATCTTAATCTGAGTATAACTGTCAATCTGTCCCATGAGGAAGTGATTGTGAATGAATTCCAGCTATTTTGGTGCAATGGGGAAAAACGGGGAGACAATCAAGACTACTGGTTCTGCATTGGGTGGTCAGATGCATTGCCTGACTGACTTAGTTCTGTTCTCATGTCCTTGATGCTAATTGACATATCTGTAGCCCAATCAGGTTCACAGGTAGTCCAGCTCCTCCATCCTTGTGTGCAGTTGCAAGGTTTGCTGTCTTCCAGCATACAAGAGCCTGGAGGACCAGGAGACCAGGTGTTACACAAGTAGAGCTGGACAGGACTGTTGGACATCAACCCCTTACCAGGACCAGTAACTGCTCCTTTTGTGGAGGCCAGGAGGGGAAGAGCCAGCGTCCTACAACATGACCTCCAGCAGGCTGCTGGTGTGAATGTTTGACCAAACTATGAAACAGACTCCAGGCCCGACGACTTCTAGTGGGACCTGGTCTCACAGCCCAGCACCGTGCAGCTTCATTTGCATTAGGTGGAGAAGACTAGAATTGGCAGGTCTCGGATAAGAGCAGGTTCACACGGACCATGTGACAGCCTGAAAGAGTCTGGAGACACTGTTGTCAACGTTCTGCTGCTGGAACATCACCCAGCAGGACTGGTTTGGTGGTGGGTCAGTGATGGTCTGGGGAGGCTTATCCTTGGATCCCTTATCCCACGTCAGAGCCAACTGGACCCTGACTGCTGTTCAGTACCGGGACGGACCTACTACTACCTCCTGGTGCAGTGGGTCACGGGTTCCTCCTGGTGTAGAAGCCTACTCTAGATGCAGGTTTATCTATATCAAATATTCCTTTTCTCTCTAAGATCCTTGAGAAAGTAGTCACCAATCAGCTGTGTGCCTTTCTAAATAAGTCTTACTACTACTACTACTACTACTACTACTACTACTACTACTAATTGAGGACTTCCAGTCAGGATTTAGAGTACATCGTAGAACAGAGACAGCTCTGGTGAAAATTACGAATGACCTTCTAATTGCTTCTGACAAAGGACTGGTTTCTGTACTAGATCTTAGTGCTGCGTTTGACACCATTAACCAAGATGTGGGCTCAACTTCATGCAGGAGTTTACATGAGGATTTCAATTAGAAGTCAGTTCCAGAATTTTCAATAGTTCTTTATATCAACATGAGTGAAGCACAAATCAGCTGACATCAAAGTATAGAACTGGGAATGAACTGCCAAATGATGTCATTACATAAAATAATCAGTAAACTGAAAGTTTCGGTGCAAATTCAGGATTTTGACACATTGTTCTGATTCTTTATGAAGTATAATACAGAAACCAGATGTGATTCCTGTAATTGGACGGGAAGATGTCTGGTGCCTGATACTTCAGATCGATGTCGTCCAATAATGAGACTGCTGTTTAAATCACAATTAGTCAATAGTGAAAATCCTGGCAGCGATATCATCCAATAACCAGTCCACTCCAGCCAACAGACTCTCTCCTGTTACTGCACTGCAGCCCATGATGCACCAGTGATGACTTTTGATGTCGTCAAGGCCCAGCGCCTGCAAGGGAACACACATTGTGATGTACAATAATTCAATACTCTGACATGAAGCATTTAAGGCAGCAGCAGTGAAAAGCAGGCTCATCTCACCTCACATATGGCCTCTTTAGACATGGCTCCTGGTAAGTCTTGTTTGTTGGCGAACACAAGCAGTGTTGCACCAGCTAACCTCTGCATGGAGGAATGGACAAACGCAACTACTGACACTGACATTAACATGATGACAGTAATTAAACAAGTATAACATTTTGGCTCCTTTGTGGCTCAATAAATGGAATTAATCACAGATGGTAAATAAAACGACCTGTGTTTAAGCGCTACTGTGTAGTAGCAGTATTACTGTGTATGCAGGCATTTACCTCCTCCAGCAGCAGTGTACTGAGCTCCTGTCTGCAGTCCTCCAGCCTGAGTCTGTCTGCACTGTCCACCACCCACACCAGCCCGTCTGTGCTCTCAAAGTAGTTCCTCCAGTAGGAGCGCAGTGACTTCTGACCCCCGACATCCCAGATATTCAATTTAAACCTGGAAAACAGAGAGAGGGAATGTGATGGAAAAAACAGTCCTCAGTTACTTGTAGAGGTTCAACTAATGTGGCTGTGGGGATAGTTGAGTCTATAACTCAGTTGCTGTGTCATAAGAGTGAGAGCAAGATGAGCAAGATAAATACAAACCACTGATTGCACTTCATGTGTTACATACATTTTAGGAAATGAGTTTAAGCTTGTTTTGACTTGCTAAAGTGGGAAACGCACAGGTGTTTAACAACATTTATGGCACTGTTCCATACCAAGTAGACCCTCCATCGATTAAGGAAGAACTCCCTAAAAGACCGTTTAAACAGGGAACTAAAAGAAGAAGAATCAGGCAGACATTGAGGAGGGCCCTCTATCAGGATTGATCAATAGATGTCATGTGTACAGAATAAACAACAACAATGACAACAGTCAATCCATATGACAGAAATGATACATGTAATCAGAGCAGTACTAGCAGTAGCAACAGAAAGAATAGTATACGATGACTGCTACTAGTAACAGCAGCAGTAGACAGAATGTAGTGACAGTAAAGCAGAAATACTTTCCCAACAGGGACAAAGAAGACGTTTCACTAAATGTCTTCTATCAAAATGCCAATACGGGACGACGGTGCACAATGTGTCGTGTGCACGACATTTGCTCGTAGACTAGTTAGTGTGCGCGCGCGTGTGCGTTACCCTCGGTGCTCCAGTGTTTTGATGTTGAAGCCCAGCGTCGGGGAGATGGTGCTGACGTCCTCCCCGTTAAACTTCTTCAGGATGGTGGTCTTCCCCGCGTTGTCCAGACCTCTGCACGAGCCACGTTCAGGAAGAAACGCTCACACGTCACTATTCAACATCCCACGTCACTTTTCAACATCGTTGTTCATGTCATTGATGACGGTTTAACGGTCTCAGTCTCATTCACCCAGGTTTATACAACCAATAGGACGAAAGAACTAGCAGGCTAACTTTAGCATGATTCAGCACGACATGCGCGAAACACACCTCACAAGCACAAACCGCTACCGTGTTTCATCCGACATGCACTGATATCAACTCTGTCATGTTAACGCCACGGATACAACCCAAACAAGTGGTACAAGCTGCTGCTTTGTTTCCAGCTCAACTAGTACCAAACAGGATACAACATCAGCAGCCTCATCTCCCGCTCCTTCTGCTTCATCTTCTTTAAAATCGTCAGCAAACCCATCGCGACGGTGTCCCTCTCGGCCGCAGTCTCAATACATGTGCTACTTTGACGGATGTATAGTTTTGTGTGAAAGATATTTAGCATTAGCTGTATTGCGAACCAGGAAGACGCTGTAAAGCTAATCCCACCTCGCGCAGACACCAATTGGACAGTTGGGCAAAAAGCGAACGTTGATTGGTTGTTGGAGACGTTGGGAGCTGCTTGATTGGTCAGTAAGTATTGTAGGTGTGCCCGTGGTGTAGATGTGCGGCGCGTTTGTATGGCGCCACTGTGTGGCTGTATCCGAAACCGCATACTATACTGCTAGTACGTACTGATTTGGCCAAAATGTAGTAGGCTAGGCAGTACGGTAGTATGTGGTTTCGGATACAGCATGTGTTTTCCTAATTCATAAAAATGTGAATCACAGGGTTTCATCAATAATACTTTTTACTTCCACAGTATCAAAGAATAGTATTGAAACGCTGGAAATTCATCTCGTAGCACATACAAATTAATTTAACATAAAAAGCATGTACCTTCATCAGTTAAGTGCGGTAATATATAGATCCATCCATCCATCCATTGTCTACAGCTTATCCTGTATTCAGGGTCGCGGGGGGGCTGGAGCCGATCCCAGCTGTCATTGGGCGAAGGCAGGGTTCACCCTGGACAGGTAACCAGTCTATCACAGGGCCAACATGTAGAGACAGACAACCATTCACTCTCACATTCACACCTACGGGCAATTTAGAGTCATCAATCAACCTATCAGCAAATATATCAATTTTTATAAAATAATCCGTTTAATAATACATTTTATGTTGGCCAGATAGTTTGAGAATTCAGGTTTATGGATAAGTGATATTTACCTTTACATTTTATGCCTAGTTAAGTTAATCTATGAGCTATTAATCGATAATAAGCACTGATGCCAAATTAACACAAATCTGAAATAGGTTTATTGAGGATTACTTTTCACATCAGGCTAAATCATTTATTGTGGTTGTCAATGTTAACAATTTCAGTAAAAACAATTATAGTTATTGTGTTGGGCTACATTTGTAACTCTGTTAAGAAGAGATTCAGCCATATTCAGTTAATAGGCTCGTTAGAGAACTGCTCCTCACCTGGAAAGTCAACGAGAGCAGGCGGCAGCAGTAGGCGGCGGAGCCTAAAAGCTGCGTTCCAGTCAGACACATTAGGCTCATTGGAGATGAGCCAGGCCTGCACAGAATCGCGATTAGGAGCTCTGAAGTATATCCTTTCTGTGAACAGGGAATGATGTCCAAGCAGTGGCGGTTCTAGGGGGGGGCCAGCAGGGGCCAGGGCCCCTGTAACACTGAGTCTGGACCCCCCTGTGGCCCCCCCTCCGAACGAAGAATAATACAGTATTTATCAGTTCCGCCTTTTACGCCGACGCAAAAGGTGGAACAAATAATACGCCCCGGGTTGAATGTGCCCCTCTGACAAAACCTCTGGCCCCAGCCAGGCCCCCTCAGTAAAATTGGTCTAGAACCTCCACTGTGTCCAAGACCTTAGACCTTGGACCTTTAGAACCACGGCTCCACAAGAGTTGAAAGCCACCACAGTGCTCCAGTTGTGGAAAGTTAAACTGCAGCTGATCGGAAAACTCAGATGCACTACAGCATCTATCTGAGGGGGAAAAACAAAACAGTATTATAACCAATACTGTTGGGGGTACATTTTTAATATGTGTGCTTTAATACAACACCTTGGACAAGTCTGAGTGTCTCTACTTAGCAAACAAGGTCCTCCTGTGAAGTCAGGTGCATACCCCCTATACAGGATGATATTCACTTGCTAGTGGCATTGATGCCTGGCGCACCTCCTCTGGTGCCTTCAAGTTAGCTCGCTGACCAATCTTACACTGACATTTTAAACAGCACCACTGACATATACAATACAGACTGTAAACCTACTGGGGAATATGATGTTCCTTTCTCCTAATCCTGCCCTTTCAAGTGCTTTTTTCATGGATGGACTTGGGACGTCACTATTCTGTCTTTTTGCCAAACAGAAGAAACAGTTTTTTGGTATTCATGGCTGAGGGGGCTGACCTCCTTGGTACACCTCGTGCAGGGTAAGGACTGAACAGCCTCCAAAGCTCAGCTGGAAGAAATATGGAAGAAAAAAAAAATACGAGAAATTTAATTCATGATGATGTCATAATTTGCGTTTCAGGCGTCCACTAGAAACTGAACATGCATAGGTCCGTTTTTATCTTATCCACCCTGGGACCTGGTTGCAGAAAAGTGCACCGGATCCATCTGGACGGTTGGCCCAAACGCACAAGACTTATGTGTTTTCACCAAAAAAAGTGGTCGGGTCCTCAGGGGGAGGAATTTGTCCTCCACAGAAGATTTTTAAGAGAGTAGTCTTTTCCTGTATTCTGGTACCTGTTAAAAGGTCGTTTGATAGGCACTTTTAACTGCCTATACAAGCATGAGACATGTACAACTTATTCATTGTAATGACAATTGTGTTATAATTATTGTTATTATAAATTATAATAATAAATTTGTCACGAGGAAGTGTGGGCACCAGTTAATATATAAAAAGCTAGAAGTACAGAAATGGATTGGTAACAGTATACAGTATTTATACAACAGTATGCATAGAGACGTCCAGACAGTGCAACAGGCAACGTTGACCAGACTTACAGGATGTTTGTAACGTTTGGTGTGTGTATGTGTGTGAGTAGCCTATATGTGTGACTGCAGACGGTTTGTGTATTTTCATAGGGGGGTTGTTTCCTTTTTATTGGTGTCATAAAATGAGCAGTCTTGAAGAAGACAATGAAAATGCAGTTTGGAGGATTTATTACTAATTTGATTTATGAGTCACATAATGCAGCTTTTACTTTGAAATGGAAAAAGCCTTCCTGCTAATGCACTTTTATTTTCAAATCGGATATTTGCAGTTTGGATGATTTATCATTATTTTTTATTTATGAGTCGAAAAATGCAGCTATATTCTGAAAATGAAAAAGCCTTTCTGTGAATCTATTTTAATTTAATTATAGTAGGCTACAGATTTGCGTCTATATATGTGGAGCATAGGCCTAAAGCCAATGAGTGAATCTGCATTAGTGGAAGATGGTTTGATGTCCTGTCAAAGTGTCGGAACAATACATGACGACAACAGTAAAAGAACAGTCTTGTGCGCATAGAGAGTTATGTATGTAACATTGAATGTATGTAACAAACATCGGGGTTTTGGTGCTTGTAGCTCGCAGTCTATGATATTAATGTGGGACAGAGGCATCATTTGTGTTTGAAAAAAGTGTCACTTCAGATTTATTGATCCCGGAAGTTGGACTCTGTGAATATATTTCCAACTGTACCGAACCCGCACGTCCACAGAGATGCGCGTCGCTGCTTGTTGCGCTCTTTTGTCTTCGAGGGACCAGAGAGAGATCTGTTAACTGACCGGACGTGACTGCGCGCGTGCTGCCTCCACGATGACACCTGCAGCGCGTGCCCGGGATGATGACGATCAGTTATGGGCTAAGGCGGTCGCTGTGGCCATTTTGGATTAAAGACGCCAAGTTTCACTGCGCGTAATGACGCACAGCTGACATCAACTGACGACAAACTGAAGTATTTCAGCTGACAGACCTTCGACCAACCTGAAGTGTATAACACTGGTATAACTGTCCACAGTGTCCACCTGCTCTGGACATTAATAATTCCATTCAAACCCTCACTTTTTGATTTTCCAGTTGAAAACATAAATAGAAATCCATGACTTCA
Source organism: Chelidonichthys spinosus (assembly GCA_029853015.1). Lineage (NCBI taxonomy): Eukaryota > Metazoa > Chordata > Actinopteri > Perciformes > Triglidae > Chelidonichthys > Chelidonichthys spinosus. Next base: position 1,403,864 of record CM056843.1, on the reverse strand, counting down.
AGGCTATATCGGGATATTTATGCATTTTCTCCTCAGTTTAATCATCAACAATGAATCCTAACTCAAACATCAAACATAGACATTATTTTTATATGATAGGGTCACAATGTTGTACAAGCGCTGCAACCTGTTGCACATTATAAATCACTGAGCCGAGTAATCCAAAGAAAGTGTCGGTGGAATCAGCTCATCCAGCAGATTCCACATCGTTTTTCATAGATTTGAATGCAAACTATTTCTAGAAATGTGTTTGCAGCTGCTTTGACTGTGAATTTTAAGAGTTTGTGGTGACAATTTATATTTCAGGATGGGAGTATTTTCTTCCAGATAGTCCTTTTATGACGAAAACTTTGATGAAATTTTTATTTTTAAATGCAATAAAAGCTTAAAGGTGTCTTTGTTACTGTCCTTAGACTATTGGGCGCTTCACCTGGACTTCTGTCCTCCTGCCAGACACATGTGCAGGTCTGGGGACGTGCTTGTCCTTTAGGCAGCAGCAGAGCAGGAGCAGAGATGCAGAGGAGACATTTTTTAATGCAGGTCTTTTTTAATTAATGTATTGTCGTATGTTTTTTATGCGTTGTTTTCTTTTTTAATGCATTTTGTACGTAATTCTAAGTGGGTTATTATGTATGTTTTTATGCATCTTTTTTTCAGCAGAGAAGCAGAGGAGGAGCAAAGAAGCAGAGCGCAGGAGCAGCAGCAGAGGAACAGAGGAGCAGAGCAGAGGAGCATCAGTAGAGGAGCAGCAGCAGAGGAACAGAGGAGCAGAGCAGAGGAGCATCAGTAGAGGAGCAGCAGCAGAGGAACAGAGGAGCAGAGCAGAGGAGCATCAGTAGAGGAGCAGCAGCAGAGGAACAGAGGAGCAGAGCAGAGGAGCAGCAGTAGAGGAGCAGCAGCAGAGGAATATGGGAGCAGAGCAGAGGAGCATCAGTAGAGGAGCAGCAGCAGAGGAACAGAGGAGCAGAGCAGAGGAGCAGCAGTAGAGGAGCAGCAGCAGAGGAATATGAGAGCAGAGCAGAGGAGCATCAGTAGAGGAGCAGCAGCAGAGGAACAGAGGAGCAGAGCAGAGGAGCAGCAGTAGAGGAGCAGCAGCAGAGGAACAGAGGAGCAGAGCAGAGGAGCAGCAGCAGAGGAACAGAGGAGCAGAGCAGAGGAGCAGCAGTAGAGGAGCAGCAGCAGAGGAACAGAGGAGCAGCAGTAGAGGAGCAGCAGCAGAGGAACAGAGGAGCAGAGCAGAGGAGCATCAGTAGAGGAGCAGCAGCAGAGGAATATGGGAGCAGAGCAGAGGAGCATCAGTAGAGGAGCAGCAGCAGAGGAACAGAGGAGCAGAGCAGAGGAGCATCAGTAGAGGAGCAGCAGCAGAGGAACAGAGGAGCAGAGCAGAGGAGCAGCAGTAGAGGAGCAGCAGCAGAGGAATATGGGAGCAGAGCAGAGGAGCATCAGTAGAGGAGCAGCAGCAGAGGAATATAGGAGCAGAGCAGAGGAGCATCAGTAGAGGAGCAGCAGCAGAGGAACAGAGGAGCAGAGCAGAGGAGCATCAGTAGAGGAGCAGCAGCAGAGGAACAGAGGAGCAGAGCAGAGGAGCATCAGTAGAGGAGCAGCAGCAGAGGAACAGAGGAGCAGAGCAGAGGAGCAGCAGTAGAGGAGCAGCAGCAGAGGAATATGGGAGCAGAGCAGAGGAGCATCAGTAGAGGAGCAGCAGCAGAGGAACAGAGGAGCAGAGCAGAGGAGCAGCAGTAGAGGAGCAGCAGCAGAGGAATATGAGAGCAGAGCAGAGGAGCATCAGTAGAGGAGCAGCAGCAGAGGAACAGAGGAGCAGAGCAGAGGAGCAGCAGTAGAGGAGCAGCAGCAGAGGAACAGAGGAGCAGAGCAGAGGAGCAGCAGCAGAGGAACAGAGGAGCAGAGCAGAGGAGCAGCAGTAGAGGAGCAGCAGCAGAGGAACAGAGGAGCAGCAGTAGAGGAGCAGCAGCAGAGGAACAGAGGAGCAGAGCAGAGGAGCATCAGTAGAGGAGCAGCAGCAGAGGAATATGGGAGCAGAGCAGAGAGGAGCAGAGCAGAGGAGCATCAGTAGAGGAGCAGCAGCAGAGGAACAGAGGAGCAGAGCAGAGGAGCATCAGTAGAGGAGCAGCAGCAGAGGAACAGAGGAGCAGAGCAGAGGAGCATCAGTAGAGGAGCAGCAGCAGAGGAACAGAGGAGCAGAGCAGAGGAGCAGCAGTAGAGGAGCAGCAGCAGAGGAATATGGGAGCAGAGCAGAGGAGCATCAGTAGAGGAGCAGCAGCAGAGGAACAGAGGAGCAGAGCAGAGGAGCAGCAGTAGAGGAGCAGCAGCAGAGGAATATGAGAGCAGAGCAGAGGAGCATCAGTAGAGGAGCAGCAGCAGAGGAACAGAGGAGCAGAGCAGAGGAGCAGCAGTAGAGGAGCAGCAGCAGAGGAACAGAGGAGCGGCAGAGGAGCAGCAGCAGAGGAACAGAGGAGCAGAGCAGAGGAGCAGCAGTAGAGGAGCAGCAGCAGAGGAACAGAGGAGCCAGCAGTAGAGGAGCAGCAGCAGAGGAACAGAGGAGCAGAGCAGAGGAGCATGAGGCAGCAGCAGAGGAATATGGGAGCAGAGCAGAGGAGCATCAGTAGAGGAGCAGCAGCAGAGGAACAGAGGAGCGAGCAGAGGAGCAGAGGCAGAGGAAAGGGAGCAGAGCAGAGGGAGCAGAGAGAGGGCAGCAGCAGAGGAAGAGGAGCAGAGCAGAGGAGCACAGTAGAGGAGCAGCAGCAGAGGAACAGAGGAAGCAGAGCAGAGGAGCATCAGTAGAGGAGCAGCAGCAGAGGAACAGAGGAGCAGAGCAGAGGAGCATCAGTAGAGGAGCAGCAGCAGAGGAAAGAGGAGCAGAGCAGAGGAGCATCAGTAGAGGAGCAGCAGCAGAGGAACAGAGGAGCAGAGCAGAGGAGCAGCAGTAGAGGAGCAGCAGCAGAGGAACAGAGGAGCAGAGCAGAGGAGCACAGTAGAGGAGCAGCAGAGAGGAACAGAGGAGCAGAGCAGAGGAGCAGCAGTAGAGGAGCAGCACAGAGGAATATGGAGCAGAGCAGAGGAGCATCAGTAGAGGAGCAGCAGCAGAGGAACAGAGGAGCAGAGCAGAGGAGCACAGTAGAGGAGCAGCAGCAGAGGAACAGAGGAGCAGAGCAGAGGACAGAGAGAGACAGAGGAGCAGAGAGAGGAGCAGCAGAGAGGACAGAGAGAGACAGAGGAGCAGCAGTAGAGGAGCAGCAGCAGAGGAACAGAGGAGCAGAGCAGAGGAGCACAGAGAGGACAGAGCAGAGAAGGAGCAGAGCAGAGGAACAGAGGAGCAGAGCAGAGGAACAGAGAGCAGAGCAGAGGAGCAGCAGCAGAGGAAAGGGAGCAGAGCAGAGGAGCACAGTAGAGGAGCAGCAGCAGAGGAAAGGGAGCAGAGAGAGGAGCATCAGTAGAGGAGCAGCAGCAGAGGAAAAGGAGCAGAGCAGAGGAGCACAGTAGAGGAGCAGCAGCAGAGGAAAGGGAGCAGAGCAGAGGAGCACAGTAGAGGAGCAGCAGCAGAGGAAAGGAGCAGAGAGAGGAGCATCAGTAGAGGAGCAGCAGCAGAGGAACAGAGGAGCAGAGCAGAGGAGCAGCAGTAGAGGAGCAGCAGCAGAGGAAAGGGAGCAGAGCAGAGGAGCACAGTAGAGGAGCAGCAGAGAGGAAAGGGAGCAGAGCAGAGGAGCAGCAGTAGAGGAGCAGCACAGAGGAATATGGAGCAGAGCAGAGGAGCATCAGTAGAGGAGCAGCAGCAGAGGAACAGAGGAGCAGAGCAGAGGAGCACAGTAGAGGAGCAGCAGCAGAGGAACAGAGGAGCAGAGCAGAGGACAGAGAGAGACAGAGGAGCAGAGAGAGGAGCAGCAGAGAGGACAGAGAGAGACAGAGGAGCAGCAGTAGAGGAGCAGCAGCAGAGGAACAGAGGAGCAGAGCAGAGAGCGAGGAGCAAGAGAGGAGCAGCAGCAGAGGAATATGGGAGCAGAGCAGAGGAGCATCAGTAGAGGAGCAGCAGCAGAGGAACGAGAGGAGCAGAGACAGAGGAGCAGCAGCAGAGGAATATGGGAGCAGAGCAGAGGAGCAGCAGTAGAGGAGCAGCAGCAGAGGAATATGAGGAGCAGAGCAGAGGAGCATCAGTAGAGGAGCAGCAGCAGAGGAACAGAGGAGCAGAGCAGAGGAGCAGCAGTAGAGGAGCAGCAGCAGAGGAACAGAGGAGCAGAGCAGAGGAGCATCAGTAGAGGAGCAGCAGCAGAGGAATATAGGAGCAGAGCAGAGGAGCATCAGTAGAGGAGCAGCAGCAGAGGAACAGAGGAGCAGAGCAGAGGAGCAGCAGTAGAGGAGCAGCAGCAGAGGAACAGAGGAGCAGAGCAGAGGAGCAGCAGTAGAGGAGCAGCAGTAGAGGAATATGGGAGCAGAGCAGAGGAGCAGCAGTAGAGGAGCAGCACCAGAGGAATATGGGAGCAGAGCAGAGGAGCATCAGTAGAGGAGCAGCAGCAGAGGAACAGAGGAGCAGAGCAGAGGAGCATCAGTAGAGGAGCAGCAGCAGAGGAACAGAGGAGCAGAGCAGAGGAGCAGCAGTAGAGGAGCAGCAGCAGAGGAATAGGGAGCAGAGAGAGGAGCACAGTAGAGGGAGCAGCAGGACAGAGGAACAGAGGAGCAGCAGTAGAGGAGCAGCAGCAGAGGAACAGAGGAGCAGAGCAGAGGAGCACAGTAGAGGAGCAGCAGCAGAGGAATATGGGAGCAGAGCAGAGGAGCATCAGTAGAGGAGCAGCAGCAGAGGAAAAGGAGGAGCAGGAGCAGAGGAGCAGCAGCAGAGGAAAGGGAGCAGAGCAGAGGAGCACAGTAGAGGAGCAGCAGCAGAGGAAAGGGAGCAGAGCAGAGGAGCATCAGTAGAGGAGCAGCAGCAGAGGAACAGAGGAGCAGAGCAGAGGAGCAGCAGTAGAGGAGCAGCAGCAGAGGAATATGGGAGCAGAGCAGAGGAGCATCAGTAGAGGAGCAGCAGCAGAGGAATATAGGAGCAGAGCAGAGGAGCATCAGTAGAGGAGCAGCAGCAGAGGAACAGAGGAGCAGAGCAGAGGAGCAGCAGTAGAGGAGCAGCAGCAGAGGAACAGAGGAGCAGAGCAGAGGAGCAGCAGTAGAGGAGCAGCAGAGAGGAAAGGGAGCAGAGCAGAGGAGCAGCAGTAGAGGAGCAGCACCAGAGGAAAGGGAGCAGAGCAGAGGAGCACAGTAGAGGAGCAGCAGCAGAGGAACAGAGGAGCAGAGCAGAGGAGCATCAGTGAGAGGAGGACGAGCAGCAGAGGAACAGAGGAGCAGAGCAGAGGAACAGAGGAGCAGAGCAGAGGAGCAGCAGTAGAGGAGCAGCAGCAGAGGAACAGAGGAGCAGAGCAGAGGAGCAGCAGAGAGGAACAGAGAGAGGAACAGAGGAGCAAGAGAGGAGCAGCAGCAGAGGAACAGAGGAGCAGAGCAGAGGAGCAGCAGCAGAGGAACAGAGGAGCAGAGCAGAGGAGCAGCAGTAGAGGAGCAGCAGCAGAGGAAAGGGAGGAGCAGGAGCAGAGGAGCAGCAGCAGAGGAATAGGAGCAGAGCAGAGGAGCACAGTAGAGGAGCAGCAGCAGAGGAATATGGGAGCAGAGTAGAGGAGCATCAGTAGAGGAGCAGCAGCAGAGGAACAGAGGAGCAGAGCAGAGGAGCAGCAGTAGAGGAGCAGCAGCAGAGGAACAGAGGAGCAGAGCAGAGGAGCAGCAGTAGAGGAGCAGCAGCAGAGGAATATGGGAGCAGAGTAGAGGAGCATCAGTAGAGGAGCAGCAGCAGAGGAACAGAGGAGCAGAGCAGAGGAGCAGCAGTAGAGGAGCAGCAGCAGAGGAACAGAGGAGCAGAGCAGAGGAGCAGCAGTAGAGGAGCAGCAGCAGAGGAATATGGGAGCAGAGCAGAGGAGCATCAGTAGAGGAGCAGCAGCAGAGGAATATAGGAGCAGAGCAGAGGAGCATCAGTAGAGGAGCAGCAGCAGAGGAACAGAGGAGCAGAGCAGAGGAGCAGCAGTAGAGGAGCAGCAGCAGAGGAATATGGGAGCAGAGCAGAGGAGCATCAGTAGAGGAGCAGCAGCAGAGGAACAGAGGAGCAGAGCAGAGGAGCAGCAGTAGAGGAGCAGCAGCAGAGGAATATGGGAGCAGAGCAGAGGAGCATCAGTAGAGGAGCAGCAGCAGAGGAATATAGGAGCAGAGCAGAGGAGCATCAGTAGAGGAGCAGCAGCAGAGGAACAGAGGAGCAGAGCAGAGGAGCAGCAGTAGAGGAGCAGCAGCAGAGGAACAGAGGAGCAGAGCAGAGGAGCAGCAGTAGAGGAGCAGCAGCAGAGGAACAGAGGAGCAGAGCAGAGGAGCAGCAGTAGAGGAGCAGCAGCAGAGGAACAGAGGAGCAGAGCAGAGGAGCAGCAGTAGAGGAGCAGCAGCAGAGGAACAGAGGAGCAGAGCAGAGGAGCATCAGTAGAGGAGCAGCAGCAGAGGAACAGAGGAGCAGAGCAGAGGAGCAGCAGTAGAGGAGCAGCAGCAGAGGAACAGAGGAGCAGAGCAGAGGAGCAGCAGTAGAGGAGCAGCAGCAGAGGAACAGAGGAGCAGAGCAGAGGAGCAGCAGTAGAGGAGCAGCAGCAGAGGAACAGAGGAGCAGAGCAGAGGAGCATCAGTAGAGGAGCAGCAGCAGAGGAATATAGGAGCAGAGCAGAGGAGCAGCAGTAGAGGAGCAGCAGCAGAGGAACAGAGGAGCAGAGCAGAGGAGCAGCAGTAGAGGAGCAGCAGCAGAGGAACAAGGAGCAGAGCAAGGAGCACAGTAGAGGAGCAGCAGCAGAGGAACAGAGGAGCAGAGCAGAGGAGCATCAGTAGAGGAGCAGCAGCAGAGGAACAGAGGAGCAGAGCAGAGGAGCAGCAGCAGAGGAATATAGGAGCAGAGCAGAGGAGCAGCAGTAGAGGAGCAGCAGCAGAGGAAAGAGGAGCAGAGCAGAGGAGCATCAGTAGAGGAGCAGCAGCAGAGGAATATAGGAGCAGAGCAGAGGAGCAGCAGTAGAGGGAGCAGCAGCAGAGGAACACGAGGAGCAGAGCAGAGGAGCAGCAGTAGAGGAGCAGCAGCAGAGGAATATAGGAGCAGAGCAGAGGAGCATCAGTAGAGGAGCAGCAGCAGAGGAACAGAGGAGCAGAGCAGAGGAGCATCAGTAGAGGAGCAGCAGCAGAGGAATATGAGGAGCAGAGCAGAGGAGCATCAGTAGAGGAGCAGCAGCAGAGGAACAGAGGAGCAGAGCAGAGGAGCAGCAGTAGAGGAGCAGCAGCAGAGGAACAGAGGAGCAGAGCAGAGGAGCATCAGTAGAGGAAAAGGAGCAGAGCAGAGGAGCACAGTAGAGGAGCAGCAGCAGAGGAAAAGGAGGAGCAGAGGAGCAGCAGTAGAGGAGCAGCAGCAGAGGAAAAGGAGCAGAGCAGAGGAGCAGCAGCAGCAGAGGAAAGGGAGCAGAGCAGAGGAGCATCAGTAGAGGAGCAGCAGCAGAGGAACAAGGAGGAGCAGAGCAGAGGAGCAGCAGCAGAGGAAAGGGAGCAGAGCAGAGGAGCACAGTAGAGGAGCAGCAGCAGAGGAAAGGGAGCAGAGCAGAGGAGCATCAGTAGAGGAGCAGCAGCAGAGGAAAAGGAGCAGAGCAGAGGAGCAGCAGTAGAGGAGCAGCAGCAGAGGAACAGAGGAGCAGAGCAGAGGAGCACAGTAGAGGGAGCAGCAGGACAGAGGAGCAGAGCAGAGGAGCAGCAGCAGAGGAAAGGGAGCAGAGCAGAGGAGCATCAGTAGAGGAGCAGCAGCAGAGGAACAGAGGAGCAGAGCAGAGGAGCATCAGTAGAGGAGCAGCAGCAGAGGAATATAGGAGCAGAGCAGAGGACCATCAGTAGAGGAGCAGCAGCAGAGGAACAGAGGAGCAGAGCAGAGGAGCAGCAGTAGAGGAGCAGCAGCAGAGGAACAGAGGAGCAGAGCAGAGGAGCAGCAGTAGAGGAGCAGCAGCAGAGGAATATGGGAGCAGAGCAGAGGAGCATCAGTAGAGGAGCAGCAGCAGAGGAACAGAGGAGCAGAGCAAAGGAGCAGCAGTAGAGGAGCAGCAGCAGAGGAACAGAGGAGCAGAGCAGAGGAGCAGCAGTAGAGGAGCAGCAGCAGAGGAACAGAGGAGCAGAGCAGAGGAGCAGCAGCAGAGGAACAGAGGAGCAGAGCAGAGGAGCATCAGTAGAGGAGCAGCAGCAGAGGAACAGAGGAGCAGAGCAGAGGAGCAGCAGTAGAGGAGCAGCAGCAGAGGAACAGAGGAGCAGAGCAGAGGAGCAGCAGCAGCAGAGGAATATGGGAGCAGAGCAGAGGAGCATCAGTAGAGGAGCAGCAGCAGAGGAACAGAGGAGCAGAGCAGAGGAGCATCAGTAGAGGAGCAGCAGCAGAGGAACAGAGGAGCAGAGCAGAGGAGCAGCAGTAGAGGAGCAGCAGCAGAGGAATATGGGAGCAGAGCAGAGGAGCATCAGTAGAGGAGCAGCAGCAGAGGAACAGAGGAGCAGAGCAGAGGAGCAGCAGTAGAGGAGCAGCAGCAGAGGAACAGAGGAGCAGAGCAGAGGAGCAGCAGTAGAGGAGCAGCAGCAGAGGAACAGAGGAGCAGAGCAGAGGAGCAGCAGCAGAGGAACAGAGGAGCAGAGCAGAGGAGCATCAGTAGAGGAGCAGCAGCAGAGGAACAGAGGAGCAGAGCAGAGGAGCAGCAGTAGAGGAGCAGCAGCAGAGGAACAGAGGAGCAGAGCAGAGGAGCAGCAGTAGAGGAGCAGCAGCAGAGGAATATGGGAGCAGAGCAGAGGAGCATCAGTAGAGGAGCAGCAGCAGAGGAACAGAGGAGCAGAGCAGAGGAGCAGCAGTAGAGGAGCAGCAGCAGAGGAACAGAGGAGCAGAGCAGAGGAGCAGCAGTAGAGGAGCAGCAGCAGAGGAACAGGAGGAGCAGGAGCAGAGGAGCAGCAGCAGAGGAACAGAGGAGCAGAGCAGAGGAGCATCAGTAGAGGAGCAGCAGCAGAGGAACAGAGGAGCAGAGCAGAGGAGCAGCAGTAGAGGAGCAGCAGCAGAGGAACAGAGGAGCAGAGCAGAGGAGCAGCAGCAGAGGAATATGGGAGCAGAGCAGAGGAGCATCAGTAGAGGAGCAGCAGCAGAGGAACAGAGGAGCAGAGCAGAGGAGCATCAGTAGAGGAGCAGCAGCAGAGGAACAGAGGAGCAGAGCAGAGGAGCAGCAGAGGAATATGGGAGCAGAGCAGAGGAGCATCAGTAGAGGAGCAGCAGCAGAGGAACAGAGGAGCAGAGCAGAGGAGCAGCAGTAGAGGAGCAGCAGCAGAGGAATATGGGAGCAGAGCAGAGGAGCATCAGTAGAGGAGCAGCAGCAGAGGAATATGGGAGCAGAGCAGAGGAGCATCAGTAGAGGAGCAGCAGCAGAGGAACAGAGGAGCAGAGCAGAGGAGCAGCAGTAGAGGAGCAGCAGCAGAGGAATATAGGAGCAGAGCAGAGGAGCAGCAGCAGAGGAATATAGGAGCAGAGCAGAAGAGCATCAGTAGAGGAGCAGCAGCAGAGGAACAGAGGAACAGAGGAGCAGCAGTAGAGGAGCAGCAGCAGAGGAACAGAGGAGCAGAGCAGAGGAGCAGCAGAGGAATATGGGAGCAGAGCAGAGGAGCATCAGTAGAGGAGCAGCAGCAGAGGAACAGAGGAGCAGAGCAGAGGAGCAGCAGTAGAGGAGCAGCAGCAGAGGAATATGGGAGCAGAGCAGAGGAGCATCAGTAGAGGAGCAGCAGCAGAGGAATATGGGAGCAGAGCAGAGGAGCATCAGTAGAGGAGCAGCAGCAGAGGAACAGAGGAGCAGAGCAGAGGAGCAGCAGTAGAGGAGCAGCAGCAGAGGAACAGAGGAGCAGAGCAGAGGAGCAGCAGTAGAGGAGCAGCAGCAGAGGAACAGAGGAGCAGAGCAGAGGAGCAGCAGTAGAGGAGCAGCAGCAGAGGAACAGAGGAGCAGAGCAGAGGAGCATCAGTAGAGGAGCAGCAGCAGAGGAACAGAGGAGCAGAGCAGAGGAGCAGCAGTAGAGGAGCAGCAGCAGAGGAACATAGGAGCAGAGCAGAGGAGCATCAGTAGAGGAATATGGGAGCAGATCAGAGGAGCATCAGTAGAGGAGCAGCAGCAGAGGAATATGGGAGCAGATCAGAGGAGCATCAGTAGAGGAGCAGCAGCAGAGGAACAGAGGAGCAGAGCAGAGGAGCAGCAGTAGAGGAGCAGCAGCAGAGGAATATGGGAGCAGAGCAGAGGAGCATCAGTAGAGGAGCAGCAGCAGAGGAACAGAGGAGCAGAGCAGAGGAGCAGCAGCAGAGGAATATGGGAGCAGAGCAGAGGAGCATCAGTAGAGGAGCAGCAGCAGAGGAATATAGGAGCAGAGCAGAGGAGCATCAGTAGAGGAGCAGCAGCAGAGGAACAGAGGAGCAGAGCAGAGGAGCAGCAGTAGAGGAGCAGCAGCAGAGGAATATGGGAGCAGAGCAGAGGAGCATCAGTAGAGGAGCAGCAGCAGAGGAACAGAGGAGCAGAGCAGAGGAGCATCAGTAGAGGAGCAGCAGCAGAGGAATATGGGAGCAGAGCAGAGGAGCATCATTAGAGGAGCAGCAGCAGAGGAATATAGGAGCAGAGCAGAGGAGCATCAGTAGAGGAGCAGCAGCAGAGGAACAGAGGAGCAGAGCAGAGGAGCAGCAGTAGAGGAGCAGCAGCAGAGGAACAGAGGAGCAGAGCAGAGGAGCAGCAGTAGAGGAGCAGCAGCAGAGGAATATGGGAGCAGAGCAGAGGAGCATCAGTAGAGGAGCAGCAGCAGAGGAACAGAGGAGCAGAGCAGAGGAGCAGCAGTAGAGGAGCAGCAGCAGAGGAACAGAGGAGCAGAGCAGAGGAGCAGCAGTAGAGGAGCAGCAGCAGAGGAACAGAGGAGCAGAGCAGAGGAGCAGCAGCAGAGGAACAGAGGAGCAGAGCAGAGGAGCATCAGTAGAGGAGCAGCAGCAGAGGAACAGAGGAGCAGAGCAGAGGAGCAGCAGTAGAGGAGCAGCAGCAGAGGAACAGAGGAGCAGAGCAGAGGAGCAGCAGCAGAGGAATATGGGAGCAGAGCAGAGGAGCATCAGTAGAGGAGCAGCAGCAGAGGAACAGAGGAGCAGAGCAGAGGAGCATCAGTAGAGGAGCAGCAGCAGAGGAACAGAGGAGCAGAGCAGAGGAGCAGCAGAGGAATATGGGAGCAGAGCAGAGGAGCATCAGTAGAGGAGCAGCAGCAGAGGAACAGAGGAGCAGAGCAGAGGAGCAGCAGTAGAGGAGCAGCAGCAGAGGAATATGGGAGCAGAGCAGAGGAGCATCAGTAGAGGAGCAGCAGCAGAGGAATATGGGAGCAGAGCAGAGGAGCATCAGTAGAGGAGCAGCAGCAGAGGAACAGAGGAGCAGAGCAGAGGAGCAGCAGTAGAGGAGCAGCAGCAGAGGAATATAGGAGCAGAGCAGAGGAGCAGCAGCAGAGGAATATAGGAGCAGAGCAGAAGAGCATCAGTAGAGGAGCAGCAGCAGAGGAACAGAGGAACAGAGGAGCAGCAGTAGAGGAGCAGCAGCAGAGGAACAGAGGAGCAGAGCAGAGGAGCAGCAGAGGAATATGGGAGCAGAGCAGAGGAGCATCAGTAGAGGAGCAGCAGCAGAGGAACAGAGGAGCAGAGCAGAGGAGCAGCAGTAGAGGAGCAGCAGCAGAGGAATATGGGAGCAGAGCAGAGGAGCATCAGTAGAGGAGCAGCAGCAGAGGAATATGGGAGCAGAGCAGAGGAGCATCAGTAGAGGAGCAGCAGCAGAGGAACAGAGGAGCAGAGCAGAGGAGCAGCAGTAGAGGAGCAGCAGCAGAGGAACAGAGGAGCAGAGCAGAGGAGCAGCAGTAGAGGAGCAGCAGCAGAGGAACAGAGGAGCAGAGCAGAGGAGCAGCAGTAGAGGAGCAGCAGCAGAGGAACAGAGGAGCAGAGCAGAGGAGCATCAGTAGAGGAGCAGCAGCAGAGGAACAGAGGAGCAGAGCAGAGGAGCAGCAGTAGAGGAGCAGCAGCAGAGGAACATAGGAGCAGAGCAGAGGAGCATCAGTAGAGGAATATGGGAGCAGATCAGAGGAGCATCAGTAGAGGAGCAGCAGCAGAGGAATATGGGAGCAGATCAGAGGAGCATCAGTAGAGGAGCAGCAGCAGAGGAACAGAGGAGCAGAGCAGAGGAGCAGCAGTAGAGGAGCAGCAGCAGAGGAATATGGGAGCAGAGCAGAGGAGCATCAGTAGAGGAGCAGCAGCAGAGGAACAGAGGAGCAGAGCAGAGGAGCAGCAGCAGAGGAATATGGGAGGGAGGGGGAGGGGAGGGGAGGGTGGAGGGGAGGGGGGGGAGGGGAGGGAGGGGGAGGGAGGAGGGGGAGGGGAGGGAGGAGAGGGGAGGGGGAGGGGGAGGGGAGGGAGAGGAGAAGGGAGGGAAGGGGGAGGGAGGGGGAGGGGGAGGGGAGGGGAGGGGAGGGGAGGGGAGGGAGGGGGAGGGGGAGGGGAGGGAAGGAGGGAGGGCAGAGCAGAGGAGCATCAGTAGAGGAGCAGCAGCAGAGGAATATAGGAGCAGAGCAGAGGAGCATCAGTAGAGGAGCAGCAGCAGAGGAACAGAGGAGCAGAGCAGAGGAGCAGCAGTAGAGGAGCAGCAGCAGAGGAATATGGGAGCAGAGCAGAGGAGCATCAGTAGAGGAGCAGCAGCAGAGGAACAGAGGAGCAGAGCAGAGGAGCATCAGTAGAGGAGCAGCAGCAGAGGAACATGGGAGCAGAGCAGAGGAGCATCAGTTAGAGGAGCAGCAGCAGAGGAACATAGGAGCAGAGCAGAGGAGCATCAGTAGAGGAGCAGCAGCAGAGGAACATGAGGAGCAGAGCAGAGGAGCAGCAGTAGAGGAGCAGCAGCAGAGGAACAGAGGAGCAGAGCAGAGGAGCAGCAGTAGAGGAGCAGCAGCAGAGGAAATGGGAGCAGAGCAGAGGAGCATCAGTAGAGGAGCAGCAGCAGAGGAACAGAGGAGCAGAGCAGAGGAGCAGCAGTAGAGGAGCAGCAGCAGAGGAACAGAGGAGCAGAGCAGAGGAGCAGCAGTAGAGGAGCAGCAGCAGAGGAACAGAGGAGCAGAGCAGAGGAGCAGCAGCAGAGGAACAGAGGAGCAGAGCAGAGGAGCATCAGTAGAGGAGCAGCAGCAGAGGAACAGAGGAGCAGAGCAGAGGAGCAGCAGTAGAGGAGCAGCAGCAGAGGAACAGAGGAGCAGAGCAGAGGAGCAGCAGCAGAGGAATATGGGAGCAGAGCAGAGGAGCATCAGTAGAGGAGCAGCAGCAGAGGAACAGAGGAGCAGAGCAGAGGAGCATCAGTAGAGGAGCAGCAGCAGAGGAACAGAGGAGCAGAGCAGAGGAGCAGCAGAGGAATATGGGAGCAGAGCAGAGGAGCATCAGTAGAGGAGCAGCAGCAGAGGAACAGAGGAGCAGAGCAGAGGAGCAGCAGTAGAGGAGCAGCAGCAGAGGAATATGGGAGCAGAGCAGAGGAGCATCAGTAGAGGAGCAGCAGCAGAGGAATATGGGAGCAGAGCAGAGGAGCATCAGTAGAGGAGCAGCAGCAGAGGAACAGAGGAGCAGAGCAGAGGAGCAGCAGTAGAGGAGCAGCAGCAGAGGAACAGAGGAGCAGAGCAGAGGAGCAGCAGTAGAGGAGCAGCAGCAGAGGAACAGAGGAGCAGAGCAGAGGAGCAGCAGTAGAGGAGCAGCAGCAGAGGAACAGAGGAGCAGAGCAGAGGAGCATCAGTAGAGGAGCAGCAGCAGAGGAACAGAGGAGCAGAGCAGAGGAGCAGCAGTAGAGGAGCAGCAGCAGAGGAACATAGGAGCAGAGCAGAGGAGCATCAGTAGAGGAATATGGGAGCAGATCAGAGGAGCATCAGTAGAGGAGCAGCAGCAGAGGAATATGGGAGCAGATCAGAGGAGCATCAGTAGAGGAGCAGCAGCAGAGGAACAGAGGAGCAGAGCAGAGGAGCAGCAGTAGAGGAGCAGCAGCAGAGGAATATGGGAGCAGAGCAGAGGAGCATCAGTAGAGGAGCAGCAGCAGAGGAACAGAGGAGCAGAGCAGAGGAGCAGCAGCAGAGGAATATGGGAGCAGAGCAGAGGAGCATCAGTAGAGGAGCAGCAGCAGAGGAATATAGGAGCAGAGCAGAGGAGCATCAGTAGAGGAGCAGCAGCAGAGGAACAGAGGAGCAGAGCAGAGGAGCAGCAGTAGAGGAGCAGCAGCAGAGGAATATGGGAGCAGAGCAGAGGAGCATCAGTAGAGGAGCAGCAGCAGAGGAACAGAGGAGCAGAGCAGAGGAGCAGCAGTAGAGGAGCAGCAGCAGAGGAACAGAGGAGCAGAGCAGAGGAGCATCAGTAGAGGAGCAGCAGCAGAGGAACATGGGAGCAGAGCAGAGGAGCATCAGTAGAGGAGCAGCAGCAGAGGAATATAGGAGCAGAGAAGCAGAGCAGAAGCATTTTTAATGTAGGTTATGTTTTTTTAACCAATGTATTGTATTATGTTTTTTTTTTTTTTTTAATTTTTAACATGTATTGTATAATATATGTTTTATGCATCTTTTTTCAGCAGAGAAGCAGAGGAGTAGCATTTCTATGTAGTTTTTTAAATTAATATTATTATTATTATTATTATTATTATTATTATGCTTGATCTAATACATTCACCTTTGTTTTCTTCATGAAGTCAATTTAATAAATCAATGAAATGTGTTTTTTCATTCATAAAGAAGCCAAAGGATGAGAAAGAGGAGCAAGCGCCCAGAGATGAAGATAAGGGAAGCAACGTGTCCACAGAGAACCTGGACGAGCACAGCGAGGCATCAAAGTATGTGAACTTGATTATGTTACAGTGACTTTCTGTAAGCACACGTCTTTAAAATGTCTCTCTAGATACTGTAAGTTTCCTCCAGAATATTCTAGCGTGTCTCCCCACTGCTGCTCTAAGTCTGGTGTTTTCTGTTCTTCTTGTCCTTTCTCTTTCTTCAGGTCCATCAGGTCCAGGTCTATGAAGTCTGTCTGTCTCCTCACCAGCAGCAAAGCAGCAGAGCGTCCAGAGAAGATGCTCTCCTCCAGAGACGTGTCCAGACTTCTGCTTATGAGAGGTGCTGCCGTCTGCACCACGCTGGTAAACAGGTACGTGACAAACTGTCTGCTGGTCTTAGTGTCTTAGTTCATGGAAACATTTCCTCTAACCTTTGCCTCGCTTGTTAACGTTGTTTAAGAACACTCATGCTACGTCAGGTCACATTGTAGCACATGTTCACCTTTGATATGTTTGTTTTTTTGTTCCAGCTGAGAGCAAACAGCTGACCAGTCGGCAGAGAGCCTTCTGGGAAGTGGCAGCTTAAAGAGACATCTCCAGCGTCTACAGTACATCATCAGACCACCAAAACAGTTCCTCCAATAAAAAGTCAATAGTCCGTCTATGTTTACGACTGGTCTCTGTCTTTAATGTTGGATGTTAAGAAATGAAAGCTGAAAACATGGAGTGGACTCAAACATGTACAATCATTGTTCTCAGTCACTTTGCTGCAGTTATCAAATTCAAATAGTTTCACATCATCATGGAATCAGTCTTGGACCACTTTGAGTAACTTCTATCTATAAACAACCTTATAACTTATTCTAAACATACATCCTACAGATGTCATAAAGCCCTCAGATAAATTCAGATAGCAGTGAAACAGCACCACCTTGTGTTCGTCGTGTGTTGCTCTAAGTCCAACCAGAAGCCTCCGTAAACACTGTTGTCACGGTGTGTTAACTTTCCAGCTTATCGGCCCTGACCTGTAGTTGGGAGCACGCTGTGGATGCTAACGTGACCTTGGCTCGTTCAGCCGGTGACCCACACTTCTAGTGTCCGGGTGACATGACCAGAAGAATGACCGTCCGCAACCAGAGGCTTTTATTGAGTCGTCTACAAGAGGACAGGAACACTGCAGTCTTGTGAGGCGATAATCTTGAGCTCATCTAATACCATTCTGCTGGCTAACAACACTCCTTTGTGCAGTGAGGGAGCAGCGGCTTCTCACATCCACACACATACACGAGGACTACGCTTCCCATCACACCTCATGTCACTTAGGCAGGTTACCCATAAGGCCGGCGACACTACCCACTCTGGATGATAATTCAATCCCTAATGTCACTCCAGCATGAATACACTACTGAAATATTCCCCATGAACCCCACATTTCCCACAGTCCATGAAGGGGTCCTCTCCCAGTGAGAGAACTTAAAGGCAGGATGGGTAAAGGAATATCCATCCTCAGGTAAAGTGGCGGTCTCACAATGCTCAGTGACCGGTGCAGTCACCAAGCAGGTCTGGTGCTCTGCGGACCCTCCTCCGTGTCCGTCGAGCTCAGCGGTGGGCCAACAGTCTGCTCATCGACAGGATCCTGGGTCCCAGCCTCATCCAGTTAAGGCTGAGGGGGGATGTCAGGAGGCCGGCGGCCGCTCGGTGAAGACTGTGGCGAAGAGAAGCGGGGACTCCACAGCAGGATCTTCTGAGTGGGATGCATCCCACAGGCTGAGGGGACCAATGTCTGCAATCCAGTGGCGGGGTGCCACCTCCACTAGGGTCCAGGTATCAGCGTCTTGGAGAACCCAGCTGTTGTCTAGCGGGGTCCTGGAGCAGTCAGGTTGGAGGTCAATCCCCCAGTCGCTGCGTCAGTGTCGAGGAATAGCTTGCCGCTGTCAAGTATGGACTTTTTTTATTGGAGGTTATTATCTGTGAATGCACAGCAATGTTGTAAATGTGCAGAATTCAATTCATAAATGTGTACAATGAATCATGCATATTTCACTTTCCACAAATGTGTGTTCTTTAACTTGCAAATATGTATTACTTACTCCGAAAATATGTATTCATATTCATGGGTCCATTTCTACATGTGAAACTGGGTCTGCATGTTTGCAGGTCGCTCCTGTGAGTTTGTGAACCACGTGTATTTGTGACGTCATCTTGTCCAAGACGTACCACAGGGATCTGTAGAATTCCTTCCATTTTCTACCACTTATCCTGTATTCAGGGTGGGGGGGCTGGAGCCGAACCCAGCTGTCATCCAGGGTACACCCTGGACAGGTCTCCAATCTATCGCAGGGGTGACACGTAGAGACAAACAACCATTCACACTCACATTCACACCTACGAAGTCATGGGACTTAGAATCAGGGAGGAAGCCGGAGAACCTGGAGAGAACCCACACTTACACGGCAAACTCCACACTGAAGGGACCCAAACCCGGGCATCGAACCCAGGACCCTCTCGCTGTGAGGAGACAGTGCTACCCACTACACCACCGTGCAGCCCTGAATTCTGTGAAGTTAATGTGCAGTTAGACAGGTGCACCAGCAGGCGGCGATCGTGTGGTGCTTGAGAGAAATACAGGCACGCCGATGTCTGCTCAGAACATTCGACATACAAGTAGTGTCCGAACGTCTTCATGTTGCCGATGAGTGCACTATCTAGTGCTCTACATAGAACTCCCTATGTAGGGAGGAGGGAATGATTTCGGACACAGCCTCAGAAACTCTTGCCAGTGCATCCGGGCATTTCTCACTTACACACATTCACGTACAACTATATGTAGACGCACTTCTCAAATGAACGTCATACGCTAGTATGAATATGACGTTCGTATGTCATTAAGAACGCAGCCTTGTCATCATTTCCTGGCAAAGGCGTTTGGAAAAGCCCGGAGCTGTTCCTGTCCCCGCACACATCGCATTCCAATTGATCGTGCGTACAAACGAACAATGTCCTTTGATGCTCACCGGAGAAAATAGCATACTTATATGGAGAGATTTGACACAGTATTAATACACGCGGGTCTATTAAAACAAGCATTTGTCATCTGTAACTGCATTATATGGAAATATCAGTAAGAAATGTTGTGCCTCCTTTTTATTCCCCGCTCATTCAAAATCTGCAGCCACTTGAAAAAGCGAAGTCACCGCATCGTCGTTTCCGCTGTTCGTACACACGTGGACGGACGCTAAGACTCACACGAGACGCTGCTTTGGCTCGACGGGAACATTTAAAATAAAAAGAAAGTGAAAGCAGCGGCAGGATCATGTTGCATCATCTGCTGTGTGATGCCACAAGTTCATGCGCTGGAATAAAAGCCACCAGTGAACCGGACGGCTCAGCTCTCATGATCCGGGCTCGGTGAAAGCGGACCCGCGGACTCTGCCGGTCTGCTGCGGGTGAAGGATGTCCCCGTTGTTCATGGACGCTGGGGACGAGCTCACCAGCCCCGGCTCGGTGTCTGCTGAGGAGAGCAACGCCGCTGGATCGGTGAGTTCAGCGTTCACTCTCGTCATCTCATCTCCAGCTGACTGCGCAGGGATACACTGTGCCCGCTGCAGGGACGTGGTTCGGCCGGGGTTAGGGGCTGGAGAGAGCCTGCATTGTTCCCAAGCCCCCCCCCCCCCCAAATCATTTGGCTTTTATATATTTATTTATTTTCAGAATAATCTCATACTGACATAGAGTTGTAGGATTATAGCACCATAGTCTGTAGAAAGAATATACCTAAGTATTTCTCTAAAGCCTATTTGTCTTTTTATTTTTATTTATTGTTTACAGACACTGTATCCTCATTTTGCTGGAATTAATACAGAATACATACATACAACATACAGTTATTTGGGAAAAGTTCATATTTATGTTGTCAGATTTGACTGTGACCTTTAAAACCAGTCTTGGTTTATTCTACTGTATACTTTATGATCGAAACCAATCAAAACCCACCATTTGGCGCTGACACTACGACTAATATTACTAAGAGGATTTCCCATCAAGAATAACCCATGTGTTCTGTTGGGTTGTGGCTAGAGAGGAAAAGCATTATGCTGGGATTGCAAAGTCCCCGTTTCAATTTCAGCTTTGGACAGGATTTGCCTGTCTGTCACACCTTGTTTTCTGTCACCTGTCAACGGTTCACTGTCAAACAAAAGCAAAATCAAACAATACTTCAAATTGCATCAGCCAGGCATGCAAGAGTGGTCTGAAAAGCCCATTTCCAACACAAGCTACTTTCTGCCTTTTGTGGTGCCGTTAGAATAATGAGCTCTGATAATGGTTTCTATTACTGCCATCAGCATGTGAAGGCCATCCTCGTATATGTGCACATGTGATTTCTTTAAAAACAAACAACCTCTCTATGATCTTAAAAATGTCTCAATGAAAAGCTTAGCTTAGATGGAAACACTTTCAGTTTGACATCTAGCTGCTGTTGTGTTTGCCTGCACCTACTGATACATGAATGTCCATTTGGACTCAAGTGTCAAACACCAAATGAATGTTTCATATATATATATATATATGTTTGTATATATCTATCTATATATTTGTGACTTTGTTAGAAGCTTCACAAGTTGAACTGCTCCGGGCTATAACATCACACGGTACAACACAACAACTTCCTGAGAGAGAGACCACATGTAACTTCATGTGATAGGGTCATTATTATGCAATATCCAAAACTTGTCTGTGAAGCCATAGGAGAATGAGTTTATACTGTAATGAATGGTAGGTGAGTGTGGTGAACCGTGTCCATTCATCTTCACAGGAGAGAGAAGGAGGGGGGAAACAGATGGGGAACAGAGGGAGGATAAGAAAAGAGAAGAACAGGGACTCTGCAAGGAAGAGCCGGAGAAAACAAATGGAGAGAGCAGACGAGCTTCATGAGGTTCGAAACATTGACTCCTTATGTTTGTTCTGCCCTTAAACTCTGTCCTCTCACCTGGGAACCTTGTCTGTCCCCTTCATCACACACACACACACACACACACACACACACACACACACGCACACACACACACGCACACACACGCACACACACACACGCACACACACGCACACACACACACACACGCACACACACACACGCACACACACACACGCACACGCACACACACACACACACACACACGCACACACACACACACGCACACTAGCTGTGAGACCAGTGGTGTGTGTGTCTTGTGTAATCTGACAACATGCTCACAGGAGCCGTTTCTTGTAAACACTCTGCTTTAGCAGAAGGGCTTCCACTCCCTCTCGTTTGCCCTCCCCGTTAGCCCTCCCTTTCCTCTTTGCAACACACACACACACACACACACACACACACACACGCGCTCAGCCTCTTTTTTTTCTTTCCCTGCCCCTTTTGTTTCCCAGGGACACATTCCACAGGTTGTGTGACACACATTATGGACTCTCTGAAGCACTGACTCAACTTCTGGTAAAACCTTCATTAAAAACAATTTATGAAAAGACATAATTACATCTTACAAGAACAATATTATCCAGGCGTTTCCTTGATCAGAAATTCTTAATTGACCACCACTTGTTTAGTTTGATCTGTAAAACTGAGTTTCTCCACAAAATATCATGCAAAGTTGGTCCACCTTTGCAACACACACACACACACACACACACACACACACACACTCACATTCACACATACTCGGACCCCCCTTTATTTTTATTTTTGTAGAGCGTGAGAGGGCATAGCATGACTAGGCGGAGCGTAAGAGGGCATAGCATGAGTAGGCGGAGCGTGAGAGGGCATAGCATGACTAGGCGGAGCGTGAGAGGGCATAGCATGAGTAGGCGGAGCGTGAGAGGGCATAGCATGACTAGGCGGAGCGTGAGAGGGCATAGCATGAGTAGGCGGAGCGTGAGTGGGTGGAGCATAAGTAGGCGGAGCCTGATTGGGCAGAGTGTGAGAGGGCGGAACATGAGTAGGCGGAGTTTGATTGGGCAGAGAATGGCTGCATTTCGGATCGCATGCATTTGCGCCGATGCATGAACGAGACTTGAGAGTTTCCGCCGGAACTCGTCATAAACACGTCAAGTTCCCACCACGCACAAGTCGGACACAGGTGCACTTCACAGACTTTTTTTTTAATTTAAACTTTATTAATAATAATATACATAGCACAAACTGTCGAGCCAGGGGAAACTTCACGGACTTTGCACAAAGAATATGTTCTGCTCAGTGACGCTGGCTTTCTTCGTCGCTGACGAACTCGAGCCGAGGCATTTGAAGTCCCGTTGTTGACGGAGGCTGAGGAATTTTCTCACGTGGGAAATACCACGTGATAATTCTAACCAACTAGGGCAACGTTGAGGGGAGTGTCTTATGTCCGCACACTTATTTCAGACCATCTGCACAGAAAAGCATGCGAAGGGAGGTACCCTGGAGATACCGCAAGTTTTTAAAGTCATGTGACATGTCGCAAAGGGTAGTTATCACCAGCTTTTGTGACGTTTTGTGAGAGGGCGGAGCGTGAGTGGGCGGAGCGTGAGTTGGCGGAGCGTGAGTAGGCGGAGCGTGATTGGGCGGAGCGTGAGTGGGCGGAGCGTGAGTAGGCGGAGCATGTGAAGGAGCATGAGTGGGCGGTGCGTGAATGGGCGGAGTGTGAGTGGTCGGAGCGTGAGTAGATGGAGCGTGAGTGGAGGAGCGTGAGTGGGCGGAGCATGAGAGGGCGTAGCATGAGTAGGTGAGGCGTGATTGGGCGGAGTGTGAGTGGTCAGAGTGTGATTGGGCGGAGCGTGAGAGGGTGGAGCATGAGAAGGCGGAGTTTGATTGGGCAGAGTGTGAGAGGGCGGAGCATGAGTAGGCGGAGGTTGATTGGGCAGAGTGTTAGTGGGCGGAACGTGAGTAGGCGGAGCGTGATTGGGCGGAGCGTGAGTGGGCGGACTGTGAGTGGTCGGAGCGTGAGTAGGCGGAGCATGTGAAGGAGCGTGAGTGGGCGGTGCGTGAATGGGCGGAGTGTGAGTGGTCGGAGCGTGAGTAGGCGGAGCGTGATTGGGCAGAGCGTGAGTGGTCGGAGTGTGAGTAGGCGGAGCGTGATTGGGCAGAGCGTGAGTGGTCGGAGTGTGAGTAGGTGGAGCGTGAGTGGAGGAGCGTGATTGGGCAGAGTGTGAGAGGGCGGAGCATGAGTGGGTGGAGTTTGATTGGGCAGAGAGTGTGAGATCGCGGAGCATGAGTGGGTGCAGCGGCATTTTTATTATAAAGGGACAGAGCGTCCCGGTCTGCTTCCGCTCTGGTACCCTCACACCACGAATCTGAAGTCCAGAATGCATCTGTGTCCTTCACACTCATCAACAGATTTTCCGCCGTAAATGGTCTCGAAAGCGGGGAGATCCGAGTTGAACACAGCGATAACGAGAGGGATGGTCTATCCATTAAAGCCTGCGTCATGTCCATGTTGCGTACCCGTGCATGAACCGTACCAGACTCAAATCCACCTCTTCAAGCGTGCCGGGGCAGCGCACCGTCCTTAAGTACGGAACATAGCGCTCACACTAGTCAGACAATCCTGAATTTTCCACTTCTCATTATGATAGTGAGTTACACAGCTTATTCAAGTTGCTCGTGACAACATTTAGGATTATGATGATGAAAATGGACCATGATTAACTTAATGTGTGTTAATGAGTGTTTTTACTCATGATCAAATCCAAAATTGCCCCATCCCTTTTCACCAGTAGACACCACAAAACCCTGATCTGCAGGATCTGTTTCTCAATGAGTAGAACAACAACGTTTCAAATCTGTTCATTAATCTGTCACGTGTGTTTTATTACTCACAGGCAATGAACATGTCTCAGTACACACCCATCAAACTTTCAGTTTCTTTCTCTCTTCTCTTTTTCTGCTCCTTCAAGTTCGTTTTGAAGAAGCACTGGTGCCACAAACCAGTTTTTCTCAGAGAAAATACAGAGTTGGTGTCAGCAGTTCATAGTTTAAAGGGTCAGCGCATGTGACGCACAGCTACATAGCACTTCCTGTCTGACTGTCACTGGGACAATACAGGAGAATGTAAACTGACTGAAGGGAAACACTCTTCATCAGTGGAGATGAATACTGGCTCCTATGGAGGCCAAGTGTTCTCAGGCTGCACTGACACTCACTTAATGAAGGCCTTTGACTATATTTATATATATTTATATGTATATGTGTAGATTCAAAATGTATTTAAAAACCCCCCAAAAAGATTTCACTCTTCCATCATAGTGAGCTACACAGCCTTTTCAATTCACTCATGATGATGTTCACGATTATTCTGGTCATAGAAATTCATCACAATCAACTTATTGTGAATGTTGTTTTTTTTTTGTATCTTGATCCACCATAAAATGCGATATCCCCATTTAGACTCTTTATGAATAGAAACGTCCTTCATCAGCAGGGATCACTAGTGAATCACCTTTCGGATCTCTCCACCTACTCTCTCCTTTCATGCTGAACTTGCACTTCAGTCACTTACCAGCAATATCTCAGTTCTCCTCTGAGGTTCAACGTTGGCTGCACATCAACCGCTCTGAGAAGGGTCATCAAGAAGAGCGTTTGATTCCAGTCAGGCTGGGTGGGATATAATATGTGGGTGGGATGTCTTGTGATGTATGTCTGTAATCAGGTTTTATGGCTGATGAGTGCCACCCTTAGGGATGAGTGAGTTAAACCTGACTCAACTGACCTGAACTCTCTCTTCTTCTCCCTCCCTTATATTTCTCCCCCTCTATCCCCATCACCCTCTTCTCCATAGGAGCTCCAGGGTCTAGAGCGATCAAACTTAGCTCTTAATAAGGAGATCGCCGCCTTGAAGAAAGACCTCCACCTCTATACGACGGCTCTGGAGCGCCACAAGCCTGCATGCTGCCTCAAACAGTCCCTTGCATCAACATCCCCGTCAGCCGCCTGTCGGACCTCCTCCAGCCCCCCCGGACTCCCTCCCCAGGCCTCCAGCTCCTCTTCTGATGCTGCCTCTTCACCCTCCACCTCCTTCATCTCCAGCCTGGGTCGTCTTCCAAGCCCTGACTGTGTTGAAAGCACACTTGTCTCCTCTTTAACGCCTCCTTCTACAGCGTTGGCCTCTTCCAGTAGCTCGTCCACTGACCTCTTCACTTCCTCCAGATCTGCAGCTTCTGTCTCTTTCTCTGCTTCTAGCTTTAGTGAGGACCCTCCTTCTCTCATCACATCAAGGCCGACCAATGATCCGCCCCTCTGCACCAGCCTTCTTTCCCCCCATGGGGCCTCCAGCTCTCACCCCATAGTTGCTCAGTCCAGGCAACGCAGCATGCACGACTCTTCCTCAGTGTCACCCCCCGCTGGCTTCCCTCCGCTCAGTCCTCGTGCACTGGATGAGTTTCTAATGACACAAGCTTCTTTTCTTCCTGCTTCCTCTCCTGTCTTTCCCCCTCACGGCCATTTGGTGGCACAAAAGGAGGGTCTGGTAGCACGAGGCTGTCCCATGAATGTGTCCCAGCCATATTCTGGACAGTCCAGCAGAAAATCATGTCCTCCAGGTTCTCTTGTACCACCACCTCCTGCTCCACGCGCCCTCGCAGCACCCTCTCCTGCTTTTGATTTGACCTTAAAGCCAAATTATAATCCGCAAGTCACACACAATCATGTGCCCCTGCTGTCCCTGCTCACGGCCCCGAGTCCCCTTAATGTGTCTACCTCGAGCAGCTTTGATGGAGCTGAACCCCCCCCCTCGTTGCCACTGTTGGGGGACCCCTCCACAGACCTGTCCCTTTCTGAGTTGCTGGAGGTCAATGATTGGATAATAAGTGGGACGAGTCACCAGTAGCACTACATGCCATGTAGCATCGACTCGTTTACTTCATCCAAAATGGTTTCTTTAGTCAAAAGTCAAACTGTGCTGAGCGGCTCCAGCAACAACTTGAAAAACTGACATCAGGTCATAATCTTAAAGGGACTCTATGGGATTTAGTGTTGAGCTTCCATTAAGTTGACTCACGAGACGAAATGATCAAAGCCACCCAGGTGGAAAATAAATATACAGTGTATTTCAATTATGCATTTGCATTTTCAATAGTATATTGCAAGTGTACTACTTTTTCATCTGGGCAATCCAGCAGAAGAAGAGATATCCCAGCAGCCAGTGTGGGCCTACACTTCCCATAATGCAACCAACATCATCTTCTGCTGCGATGCTGGTAAATGGTTTCGTCCTTGAAGCTACAGTTTGTAAGGCCGGCCCAGCTGAGGTTTGCTGCAGCTGAGAGCTCACGTCTCTCAACGTTTACTGGCTAGCAGGTCAAAACGCTCATTGAAGTCCAGTTTAATGTCCCTTCTTTCATCCAGAGACCAGATGCTGAAAAAACATTCAACATCAGACTTGTATTTTTAGATGCAGTGGAGAAATCACTTCCTTGCAACTTCTAGGAAATTGCAAGGAAGTGTAGAAATTTCCAGCCGCATCTGTGAACATACGATGTGCCAAACTTAACCACACAGCCATGACCTGCCGCCCATTGTACTTCAAAAAATTGATAATAATTATAATAATAATTTATTTCTCTACATTTCAGATGAGATGAAATCTATTTTCTTCTTCACTTCAAATCATAGAATATTCGTATTTCTACTTACTGTAATTATGCTCAGAGATGATTCATTCATTGAGGTATTTTTACCAGCTTTGCTTGCAAGGGTGTATCAGTGGGAAACTTCCCAGGGCCAAGAACCCTCAGGGGCCCCAGAATGAATGGTCATTTACAGGTTGGTTATCTATATTACACATCTGTCTTTGCCATGCTTCCAAGGATCCCTAATGTGCTACTCAGGATCTAGTGGCACTAACTCCTCTCACCCCCAGGATCTAAGCCTGTGATCAAAATGGTTGTTATTAATAATGTGCTTATTATGTTCATTTCCAGTGAGCCAAGTGACTGAATGAACTTAATGTTACTGTCTAACGCCCCCTGGTGGCTGCTCACACTCCTCCATCAACAGAATGGATTTTTTTTTTAAATGAGGGAATATAGCTGCACCATGATTGTATCCAAATGACGATATTGTTTTTTCAAAGGATGATTTATGTCAATGATTCTGCTTTATGTTCACTTGTATCTGTCAGTATAGGAGAACTCTATGTAGAGGTTTGTGGATTAGTGTGAGGCTTTATTTGTGTGTGTGAATTATGTATTTATCATGCATTAGATTATTTTATTTATGCTGTAAAAGTGATAAGCAATAGAAAAGTTAATTACAAATAAAAACATTTTATTTCACTATTATTTATTATTATTACACTATTGCACATGATATGTCATACAATATTGTAATGTGATATTGAACTATTCATGTCAAACTCTTAGACTTTTGAAAGAACAAATGACAAAAAGATAATTTGTCTTACAAATGAAAATGAGCAATACAACAGTGACCAGTGCTGGACCCGTTGTTTAAGGCACACTTTAGATCAATCTTTTCTACTTACACAGGTGTTCCACCACAGTTTAGCATTTGACTATGGTGATGTAATTCTGTTGGTTACGTTGCTTATAGAGACAGTTTGTGCCATGTCTGCCCGACCACCTCGGCGGACCCAAATGATACAGGTGATCCCCTGACCTTTTTAGTACCACAATCAGGTTGTCATGCTTTTGTTTTGAATGTCTCAACAACAGTTGGATGGATCGCCATTACATCCTGACAGTCATGTAATAACTTTGACTAAAAATTTTTATTTTCATCATCAAATCATGGACTATATATTAGAATTGAAATGGATGGTAGTCATTGTGATGTCACCCAGTGAATTGTGGACTATGATGATAAAACCTTAAGTTTCACATCTTGCGACGAGTACCATATTTGGTGACGGGTGGATCTGATGAACAGCAGCAGAGCAGCACCCTTACTGGATCTGATCCATGTGGATTCTGGTTTGAAGCTGCTAACAAAGTTAGCTTCATCATTCAAGGTCAACTTTACAGCTACATGTTAAAATCATCTTGAGCACCACACATCACGATTCAAAATAAAAAAAAAATGCTCCATGTCATATCCATCATGCCTGGAGTGAAATGTTTTCAGACGGAATACGTTTAATAGCAGTTTGATTGAAGCTAAAGGGCAGCGTGAATAGCATGTCAGTAAGTACATTTGAGTTAAATGTGCATAACTTCCACACAAAAAAGGAAGAAAGCTGGGAAACAATAAGGCCGCGTCCACACGGAAAGTCCTGCATGTTTGGACCGACCGTCCACATGGATCCGGCGTTTTTGAAACCAGGTCCCAGGGTGAAAAAGTCAAAAACGGCGTCCTTGCCTTTCGTGCTCGTGGTCTTAAAATAAATAGCGAACAGTCCCTAATGAAGTTACATTACTTTAATATTATGATACTTGGAGTAGGTGACTGAATACATTTTTGAAGTCCAGGGACATATTATATTTGATTATATATTAAGAAGCCCATTTTACATTTCACTGTCGTTACTGCGGAACAGTCTCAGAGAGCTCATTTACTTTAGTTAATAACAGTTATTATCAGTTATTACCAGTTATTATCAGTTATTATCAGTTATTATCAGAATGAAGACACATGTTACCAGATAACAAGATGGTTGATAAATAAGCTGATAATGTTTGAATATCAGCAAACTGAGAGCAGCCGCGCTCCCAGACACTTGACCGGATTGCCGGTCCCCTAGGTATTTTTCCCAGAAGGCAACCGGTTGAACTCATCTGCGACACAACAGAGGAGAAGGGGAGGCAAAGGGCGCAGGCGCGTGGGGTTACGCACGCCCTTATTTATCCTCGTGAATATAAGATCATAAAGCTGGAGGGTGTTCACGGCACACGAGCTACATTGACTTGCAGGCGCGTGGAGAATTGCGCTTTTGAGTCGGTGCGCGAGCGATCGCGTGCGTGTGAGAGAGAGAGAACAAGTGAAGGCATGAACAATGGATGGGACTTGATCCTGAGACCTGCTAGAAGCGCGTGTATCCGCGCAGTAAAGCGCGTTTATCCGCTCGCCTCACACAGGACGCGAGGGGAAATGGGAGAATAAGAAAAAGAAACGGAACGAGGCAGAAACACTGAGAGAGGGAGGGCATCTTTCATAAGAGATGAGAGCGCAGCCAGAGGTTTGGCACTAATGACGCATGTGTTTAAAATTAACCGGCTTCAAGAGGCAAAGCCAAGCCACATAAATAAAGACAAATAAATAAATAACTCCATCCTATAGCGTCATCCGCAGTGAGGAGCATCGGTCCTCTCTCTCCTTGCACCATCTTTAGGCTGAGGAACCAAACTGTCAGAGTGAGCATCCGGTCACAGCTTTCAAAATAAAATATTTCATGTTCCCACTGAAACATGGGAAAATGAATTTAAATGCCTGAAACTCAAAATAAATTGATCAGCAAGACAAAAAGAAAAGTCCATATTCATTTCTTGGTCCTTGTTGTTGTAATGTCTCTTCACATTCTATGTTCTGACCTGTTATCTTTATAAAAAGCTATTTTCTGTCTCCAACTTGTTGGACAATACCGTTGTTGTGAACATTGTTTTTAATTAAAAATACGATATACACTGTAGCCAACCTGGTGAGTTTCATCACTTGAGCAAGTGAAATACTAAGTACGAGTGCAAATGTTAGCAGGAATATGGAAAATCAGAAATGGTGGGTGAATGAGAGATGAGTACCTATTTTGAATAGAAAGAGAAACGCTGAACTTATTTTCGAAGCAAAATATTTTAAACAAAAGCCCTGGCTCTCTCTCTCTGTTCACCCTGGTGAAAATATATATACTTAGTATATTCATATAGCATACTTGAGTGTAGGCCTACTTACAGACACACTACATATCATTATACTTCAGATGTGTTCATGATTGTTTAAATAGGAGAAAAGCACATTTTGAAGTGTATCGAAGTACTTTTTTGCTAAAACGTATACACGTAGGTACATGGCTGTGTGTGTACTATTATACATGCTTGATTACTGAAATTTGTTTGCGTTAAGAGTAGGTTACATTAAACATCCGTTGGGAGTCTAATATATAAGCAAAATATAATACTTCTGGCTTATTCCAATAATTAATTAAAAAATGTTAAAGTTAAGTATGTAACTTTCACTTAAAGTATATTTTCCATTAACATAGTTATAGAAAATGTACAAATACTATCAGTATAATTACAGATAGTACATTTCTTTGTTCGTGTTTTTTGTAATATTGAAATTGTGAATATATTTGAAATACACTAAATTATATTTCTTTTTCATCACTAATGCTCTGGACCCCTTCTGTGTGAATGCTGAGGGGAGCCAGGCTATCACAGGGCCGACATGTAGAGACAGACAGGTAACCAGTCTATCACAGGGAGACATGTAGAGACAGACAGGTAACCAGTCTATCACAGGGTCGACACGTAGAGACAGACAGGTAACCAGTCTATCACAGGGCTGACATGTAGAGACAGACAGGTAACCAGTCTATCACAGGGAGACATGTAGAGACAGACAGGTAACCAGTCTATCACAGGGCTGACATGTAGAGACAGACAGGTAACCAGTCTATCACAGGGCTGACATGTAGAGACAGACAGGTAACCAGTCTATCACAGGGAGACATGTAGAGACAGACAGGTAACCAGTCTATCACAGGGCTGACATGTAGAGACAGACAGGTAACCAGTCTATCACAGGGCCGACATGTAGAGACAGACAGGTAACCAGTCTATCACAGGGCTGACATGTAGAGACAGACAGGTAACCAGTCTATCACAGGGCTGACACGTAGAGACAGACAGGTAACCAGTCTATCACAGGGTCGACACGTAGAGACAGACAGGTAACCAGTCTATCACAGGGCTGACATGTAGAGACAGACAGGTAACCAGTCTATCACAGGGCCGACATGTAGAGACAGACAGGTAACCAGTCTATCACAGGGCTGACATGTAGAGACAGACAGGTAACCAGTCTATCACAGGGAGACATGTAGAGACAGACAGGTAACCAGTCTATCACAGGGCTGACATGTAGAGACAGACAGGTAACCAGTCTATCACAGGGCTGACATGTAGAGACAGACATGTAACCAGTCTATCACAGGGAGACATGTAGAGACAGACAGGTAACCAGTCTATCACAGGGCCGACATGTAGAGACAGACAGGTAACCAGTCTATCACAGGGCTGACATGTAGAGACAGACAGGTAACCAGTCTATCACAGGGAGACATGTAGAGACAGACAGGTAACCAGTCTATCACAGGGAGACATGTAGAGACAGACAGGTAACCAGTCTATCACAGGGAGACATGTAGAGACAGACAGGTAACCAGTCTATCACAGGGCTGACATGTAGAGACAGACAGGTAACCAGTCTATCACAGGGAGACATGTAGAGACAGACAGGTAACCAGTCTATCACAGGGCTGACATGTAGAGACAGACAGGTAACCAGTCTATCACAGGACTGACATGTAGAGACAGACAGGTAACCAGTCTATCACAGGACTGACATGTAGAGACAGACAGGTCACCAGTCTATCACAGGGCTGACATGTAGAGACAGACAGGTAACCAGTCTATCACAGGGCCGACATGTAGAGACAGACAGGTAACCAGTCTATCACAGGGCTGACATGTAGAGACAGACAGGTAACCAGTCTATCACAGGGCTGACATGTAGAGACAGACAGGTAACCAGTCTATCACAGGGCTGACATGTAGAGACAGACAGGTAACCAGTCTATCACAGGACTGACATGTAGAGACAGACAGGTAACCAGTCTATCACAGGACTGACATGTAGAGACAGACAGGTAACCAGTCTATCACAGGACTGACATGTAAAGACAGACAGGTAACCAGAAGGGAGAGGTAAGCCGGAGAACCTGGGGAGAACATGCAAACTCCACACAGAAGGAACCTGGGAATTGAACCCTGGACCCTCTGGCTGTGAGGCCACTACACCACTGAGCAGCCAGCTGATATATTGTTCAATGCAATTAGATGCAGAAACAAATTCTTGAGGAACTCTAATGCAATCGGTTCAGTTTGAACTGTAGAGATCAGCATTTGGAGCCATCTTGCTGATGCAGCTGAAACGCTGCCTCTGGCATTCTAAATGAAAAGATGGTGTGCCAGACTTCCACCTCCTTTGTTTGATGTCTACTTGCAAGCCTCACTTCAAAAGAAGTGTTTTCCTTCTTCCTTCAGTTCTTAAGAAATCTAATATGTCACTAAATCTCTGTGGGCCCTATCATGGTTACTTTCAGTTTACTTAGATGAATGCTTAGATACTGTGGTTTGCCGGCATTTAAAAAAATCAATCCAGATTCAGTGTTAGTTAACACTAAGATGACTTCAACACTTAAGTGTAAAGTTGACATCCAATTATAAAGTTAACTTTGTTAACAGCCTCACACCAGAATCCAGATGGATCCAGATCCAGTAAGGGTGCTGCTCTGTGTTTCATCAGCATGCATACCCCCTCCACAGTCCAAATATGGACACTTCCTTTCACTGGTTGCAAAAATTCCAAGATGGCATTGGCCAAAATGCTGAACTCGAATATCATAATTCATAAACCAATGGGTGACAATGTCAAGATGACTACGTCCACTTCTAATAGTCTATGCTTCCAATGTTCCCTGTACTACAGCCATTAGTACGTTTATTCATTTTAACGCTAGAAATAACGGAGTTACCCAGAGAGAGAGAGAGCTGCACAGTAGGCCTGCTCTTGAACTTGATGTCAAACCAATTTACACACTTTTATTTTCTCTATCACGTATTTTATTTTGAAAGTATCAGTGCCTTATTTCCTGTGTATTCCTGACTCGCTGCGTGCGTTCTTGACGCAGCTCGGCGAGGCGCTGTAGGACGACCGGATAACGGGAACCGAGAAGGGGGACAGGAGCAGACCGCGTCAGTGTGACAGACACGGACAGGGTGCTATTGTATAACACGGGCCTTCGGTGTTTCCTCCGCGGGTTAGCAGGAGGCGCTTTTCTCCGTGTTCTCCGTCTTCTTCTCCTCCTCGGAGGTCGAGCGCAGCAGCGGGGCTCGGTGTTTCATCGGTCGCTGCCGGAGGACTTGCACATGTCGGCGCGGTGAGGGAGCGTTTGTTTCCCGCCCCAACACGGCTCTGGGACGGCAGAAGGGAGAGGTAAACCGCGACTAAACAACATCATCCACCTCCGAGAGAGAACACAATCCAAACGGGCAGGTGCGGCCGTTTGAACGGTCGAAAGAGGATCCGGTAAAACCGAGCGAGAAGGACAACAGTGATGCGGCAGCCGAGGTGGGCCCAGATTGATGCTTTTTTGATATCATCATCCACCGCCAGGACCGATCACTGATAATATTGATAAGGAGCGTCATCGAGGAGAATCAACGGAGCTGTGTGTTTCTGAGCGGGATAAGCAGGAGGTGTTTATTGCATAAGGAGCTGCTGTGTGATCAGCTGTAGAAATAGATAGGCTAAGCAGACCGAGGCTGATGGTTTGTCTGTGTGTGACGCCAGCACAGCAGCAGAGAGGCGTGTGAGAGGAGACGCGCCTGTCTGAGGCTGCTCCTCCACGGGGATGATACACCAGCGAGCTTTCATCTGGGCGTGAAGAACGGAAGAATCAGGGATGCTGCCGCTGCTGCTGACATTCCCAATCCGGCTCTGATAGAAACCACACCACACGGGACTGGGCATCAAGAAAATAGTTCTCCTCACCTCTCCTCCGCCTCTGCACCTTCTCCCCTCCCTTTATCTCCCCCTCTCCTCCATCCCGGAGCGTCTATTCATTGTGATCAATTGATAATCCATCCGTTATTCAGAAAGCCACCCACTCCTCCATCCTGACCTCCATCCTCACCTCCATTCACTCTCTCAAGCACCACTTTACGCACTCACACGCGCAAAGGCACGCACGCACGCACGCACCACCACCTCGCCATCTGCAGACATCATGGAGACGACCAAGCTGCCTCCGTCCAGCCCGTCCTCGCCGACCACCAGCTTCTCGGTGCCGTCCGCGGAGAAGGTGGACGGCTTCCCGCGGAGGTCGATGCGCCGAGCCCGGCAGAGGAGGTCCCACAGCTCGTCCCAGTTCCGCTACCAGAGCTCCCAGGTGGAGCTCACCCCGCTGCCCCTGCTCAAAGGTGAGGCACTTTACCGTAGCAGCCATGTGACGCTATGTTCGAGTGAGAGGTTCATAGGATTGAACAAAAGCATCCGGTCTTCACTTCCTGTGTCTTCAACACCTCGACATGAGAGTGAAGGCCATCTTCACATTGATCAGTGTCGTGGAAAGGTCTCGTGATGCATTATATGTAGTGTTGTCCTCTGTCGTCCTCTCTAACTTTAATGCACTGTCTGAAAGGAGCGTTGGAATTCATTTAAACGAGCTATTGTTGGAATATTCTGTTTTTATTAGAATAATCCATCATTTGTCAATTAAACAACATCAAATTCAATAACATTTTATTGATTGTGTCATATAACAAGTTATCTCCGGAGACTTTACACATTGAGCAGGACGAGGACACGCAACATCACCAGGGGCAAGCGTTACAGCGCCACATAGTGGACGAACTGCCTTAACAGACTTAAGCCAGATATCTGGGGTGTATCTTGGTGGTCGTAGTAGTAGTAGTAGTAGTAATATAGTATTAGTATTAGTATTAATAGTGCTAGTAATATGAACAGTAATAGTATTAACAGTAGAAGTAATATATGCATAGTAGTAATATTAACAGTAGTAGTAATATTAACAGTAGTTATATCAACACTAGTAGTAATATTAACACTAGTATTTAACAGTATAAACAGTGATAATATTAACAATAGTAATATTAACAGTAGTGATATTAACAGTAGTAATATTAACAGAAGTAGTAATATTAACAATAGTAGTAATATTTACAGTAGTAGTAATATTAACAGTAGTTATATTAACACTAGTGATAATGTTAACATTAGTAGTAATATTAAAAGTACTAGTAATATTTACAGTAATAGTAATATTAACAATAGTAGTAATATTTACAGTAGTAGTAATATTAACAGTAGTTATATTAACACTAGTGATAATGTTAACATTAGTAGTAATATTAAAAGTACTAGTAATATTTACAGTAATAGTAATATTAACAATAGTAGTAATATTTACAGTAATAGTGATATTAACAGTAGCAATATTAACAACAGTAGTAATATTTACAGTAATAGTGATATTAACGGTAATAATATTAACAGTAGCAATATTAACAATAGTAGTAATATTTACAGTAATAGTGATATTAACGGTAATAATATTAACAATAGTAATATTAACAGTAATAATATTAACAATAGTAATATTAACAATAGTAGTAATATTTACAGTAATAGTGATATTAACGGTAATAATATTAACAGTAGTAATATTGACAATAGTAATATTAACAGTAGCAATATTAACAATAGTAGTAATATTTACAGTAATAGTAATATTAACATTGGGGGAGGCTGTTGCACAGAGAGGAGCGAGTCGTCCTCCAATCAGAGGATTGGCAGTTCGAATCCCAGCTCCTCCAGTCTGCATGCCGAAGTGTCCTTGGGCAAGAAACTGAACCCCCAAATAGCCCCCGATGCTGCACCATCAGCGTGTGAATGTGTCTGAATGAGTTAGATCCTGATGTGCAGGCGGCTCCTCTGCCATCAGTGTATAATGTGTGTGAACGGGTAAAAGTGACTGAATGTAGTGTGAAGTGCCTTGAGTAGCTAGTTAGCTAGAAAAGTGCTATATTAATGCAGGTCCAGAAATGCAGATGCATTTTACAGTAGTAATATTAACAGCAATGAACTCTGTTACGTTATAAGATTACAATTTTGCGACTTAATCTAGTCGATGATGAAAGTTTGTTTTGAAGAAGATTGTGTGCTCCAACATGTCTGCAGAGTCACTGAGCTTCATGTGGACCACTTACACACTCATTAAGGCTTCAGATATCGCCTGTCTCCGCCAGAAATGGGAAATGGTAGAAGCATCTCTCCATTACGAGGCCTTCCTCCTGGACTGACCACTGCTCATCTCCATCGCTTCATTAGATGAATCTCAGACAGAAACACAATTTAAAGATGTCACCTTGGACTCTGGGGACTTGGGTTGGGCATTGTCTGACCTAAAGTGATTAATAAATGAATAAAAAAACCAAGTACAATAATTACACATGAAACCATTATCAAAATAGTAGTTAGCTCGAGTACAACAGCATGTGGGCAAACCTTTCTGATTATGAGTACAAGTACACAGTGCACAGTATCAGACCGATACACGATGCTGGTGTCGGTATCGGTGCATCCCTACTAATAAGAAACAGCCTCACGTGGTGGTCTGGTATGCCCAGTAGCTTTTAGTGGCTAATCGTGAGCCAATGTTAACAAACTTAAGCGTAAGCTCTTCTATTAATGTGTTCCCGTCTTTTTCCCCACACAGTGAGAGTTGAACCTTTCAGAGATATTTCCCTGCTAGATTTCCTGTTTGGACAGTACATTTGCGTACACAGTAACGTCCAGAAAAGTATTTGTGTACCTTTTCTACACAGTAAACAAGACCTATCCCTACACATGTCTTCCATTTTTTATATTTGCTTCCTCATCTATTCTTGTATGCCCCTTCCTCACTTTGCGTGCCTCTTTGTGACCTGTATGACCCCTCTTTATAAGGTTACCCCCATCTCCTCCCATTAGCCCTCTATGAAGAGAAGAGCTTTCAGCTTTTAAAGATGGCTGCATGCATGCTTGTGTTTCTATTTTACCAGCTTGGACTTCCTCCCAGGCCTGTGACGAGGGTTTCATTGCGTCTTTACAGTAGCTTCAGTGCAGACATCTCTGTGCATACGTGCCTTCATAGACAGGAGTCCCAGCTATCACATGGCTGCTGCACCGCTGCGGCACTGTTTCTGGATCCCAGGAGGAACTGGTAGTAAGATCCTGCAGCAGCGGCGCAGGAGAAAAGCCTGGTGTGGCGGCCAGTATGTAGGCCAAGTGTAGACAGACGTGTGGGTGTTTTTCCCTCCAGGGAATCACATTTCCATCCTTACTTTGACCTACTCATCCTGTTAACAACGGCACATCTCTTTCACTTCAAGTTTCATTCGTGCTCACAGTTTCAGGCTGAATATGAAACATAATAGACACAGAAAGATATATAAAAGTCATATAAGAGTGAAGAAGATCCATCTCAAACTCCAATATCTTCCTACATTCTTTCTTAAATTTGTTCTTAAGAAAGATCCTAAGAAAAGTCTACATCAGATTCACCACAATCTAAAAACGCTGAAATGTTCGCACCCACGTTCTCATCATGATGGAGTTCATGTCTTCATTAGTTGCCAGTTATTTCTAATTCTTCTTCTTCTTCTTATAATTATTATTATTATTATCATTATAATAATAATAATAATAATAATAATAATAATAATAATTATTATTATTACGTTAACGCCCCTCCAGTGGCCATAAAAGGGCATGAGACTGCAGGGCCGTATGCACACACAGGAATCACACACGAAGAAAGGTTGAGATCGAAGTGAAGAATGCAAAAAGCATAAATCTAAAGACGTAAGAGAAGGTCAGTCGCTCCTCAGTGGAGGAAGTTGTTTCTAACCTGCAGCCTGTCAGTCACCTGTCACATAATAAATAAAGATCATAAATCATACAAATATTATTGTAATGTCAATCCTACAGTATAATAAAAATGTAGAATCAAAGAAATTGCAAAATACTATTATTTTGTACACACGTGAGCACTCAAATGTGCGTAAGTATGCTTTTGAGAGTACGTAGGATTTCACGTAAGAAAACATGGGTGAATGTCAGGATTTTGCAAATTGATATTTCTTATTGTATTATAGACAACAAGCTAAAAATAATATTTTCAGCACAGCTACAATGTTGCGAGTTTGGAGAGTTTTTGAGATATAATGTCAGAAAAAGAAAGAACCTCTACTTTGGAACAATTTCAGTCCAAACTGCTTCCTAGCTTGTATTGATGAAAATACAAAGTGTCATCAGAAGTGTGTGAAACATTTCAGCCTTTGTATCGTTTGTAGTGTGAGTACATGACACGGTCTGCTCCGCTAATAGACAAATTCTGAACCGACCAATAGAAGAGCAGCAGGGACAGTCAAGGCAGCCAATGAACCCACGGATGAAGGGTGAAGGATACGGACTCCCTTTAATCCGTTTTACACTGAGTCATATTTGGCCACCGGCCTGCAGAAAACACATGCAACAGCACTCAGCCCTCCCTGTATGCTGCTCCAGGACCAGTGCTGAACTTCAGTGTACTGCAGGGGACACATACGGCCATACCTGTGGAGATACTTGTTTCAAACAGAATGCATGGTGAGTTTGGAGTTACGGCAGCCTTCTGATGAAAGCCAACCCTGCCTCCTCCTCTTTCACTGTTTATTCTCAGAGGGACTGATCACTTTTTTTTAACAGCAATCCTTTTCAACAGGTTTCCCTTTTTCCCCATGAATGTGTAAATGGGGCTTTAATGGAAGTACTGCTGAACATGGCCCCCAAATGAAATGATGATTGAGTCATCAGTGGCACCGGGGCTTCCTCCGTAATCACTCTACATGTTTTTGTGTGGTCCTATTGCATACAAGTCAATGCATAAACCTGAAAATATGCAAATTCATGCAGGGTGTCAAAAAAAGGCAACACGAATGAGGCAACATTGACACTGTGGTGAAAACCAATCAGTGTTGAGATTCCCAATCCCAACTAAATAGTTTATTTTGGGTTCATCCAGCTGGTAAACCAGCCCATGAGCACCTCTGCATGATATTAGGAGCAGGGCGTTTGGTTTCCTGAGCTATCTGGGACTTGGATGGATGAAACCTTGTTGGGGTCTATGTGGAGGGAAGCCCTGCCTTCTCTCTACTGCATCTAGAGCGAGTGACTTACTTGACTTAAGCCCTTTGCTCCTCTAGGTTGTTGTTGGTTCTTTCTACATCTCCCCAGCTGAGCCCACTCCTAGACAGTTCTGCCTGGACACCTCTTCTCCAGCTGTTCTTGGGGCAACCCCTCATGGGTTGATTTCAGGGCTTGTCGGATGATGTTTGTGGCAGGTGTTCTGAGGGTGAGTCCAATCCAACTCCACTTTCTCCTCAGAATGTGTGAGTCAGCGGGATCCTGGTTGGTTCTGTCCCGCAGGTCTACATTGCTTGTTGTTCAGTATTCTGTGGAGGCAGGTGTTCTTGAACGTTTGTTGTTCTCCATGTCTCTGATCCATACAGAACACCTGTTTCACGTTGGAGTTGAACATGCATATTTTGGTGTTGATTGAGATGTGTTTCGAGCTCCAGATCTTCCAGAGCATGTGAAACACTACCTAACCTTATTGATCCTGCTCCTAAAGACGGGTCCACACCGGACCGAAAATCGGCGTCTTTGACAGAGTCGGCGTCCGTGACATGAGTCTGCTTGGTGTGGTCGCTCGAATCGGCCCACGTCGGGGTTCATTTCAGCCGATTCAAATGTGTAATCTGCCATTCGAGTCGGTGACTCTTTTACCATTCTGATTGGTGGAGGCTAGCAGCTTGACTAGCGAATCAGTGAAGCCCGGAAGTGACGATGGTAAACATACCAGATAACCAGTGGAATCAAAGAAGGTGGTCTAGAGAGGACCGCCTACTTCCGGTTTTCGTGTTTTTTGGCGCACAATACAGATTAGCGCCGCCTGTTGTTTTGGAGACATTACATCTCGCGCAAGCGCAGAACGTATGGCGTCGGCTTTAGTTCCGTAGGTGTGAACCGCCCATGTCGTTGTTCGAGTCGGCCATATTAAGTAGCAAGGCTTCATTTACCGACGCGAGTCGGGCAGTCGGTCCGGTGTGGCCCCCCCTTAGGTCGCGTCTGTCCCTCTGGTGGGGTCCAAGTATGTGCTTTATTGTGTATGCTGATGGAGTTGCTGGTTATCGAGTGGATCTTCATGACCGTAGTCCTATATTTACATTTACCAGCCCGGATGGTTGAGCGGAGTGCCTAGCTGGGGCGTAGGTCGGGTGGTTCCATTGGGAGAATTTTGGCAGGTTGAATACAAGTCGTGTTGCCGCGTTCTGGATACGCTGAAGAGGTTTGACTGCGGAGGCAGCGTGAGGGCCCTATGAACTCCGTTTTTAGTCCAGATTCCGTTTTATTTTTTCCCAAATTCCATGTTTCCCGTTTGATTTTTTCTAAATTCTGTGTTTTACAGTTTTAGAGCATTGTTTTTCAAACAAATGGTGTCCAATCATGTGGTTGATGAATCAAAATGAAGAAATTTGAATAAATATACTGAAGAAACATTCTAGTTGTTCTAATTTCTTCTCATTCAGAGACCATACACATAATGCATAAATATGTATGTGCAATCATTTATGGAGGAGTCATGACTCATAATATACCACCCACTTTTACCCCCCGACTGCTCATTCTTGTTGAAAAGTTAGAATAACGTCTTTGATATGACTATCACTGTGTGTGTGTGTGTGTGTCTAACCCCCGAGCTCGGTGAAACAGACAGTGGAGAGATGCTGGATGAAGTGGTGTGTCCCGTTTATGACACTAAAACACAGTCTCGGCAACGTGTTTATTTAATTTTCTTGCAGCTGAGGTGTGGTGACAAACACTTTTTATAAATTGTGTCCAGATTTTGACAAATTCCAGTTGATTCCATTTTCATTGTCAGATTGCATCCACGTTTTCTGCATCATCAAATCATAGGGCCCTCCAGGGAGGCCAGCCAGGAGCGAGGTACAGTAGTCTTTGCTGAATTGGATGTCTAGAGCGAATGATGTGAATAAACACAAATGATCCAGCAGTCAAAAACGTGCGAGTAACGTAGACGTAACTGTACACCGTTCACATAATGTATTTCATTGGGGAATGTGTCACATTCCAGAAGCTAAAGGCACTCTAACTTCTGTTTCACTTTAAATAATACAACACTTGATGGTGTCCAGTAAAGTCTGAGTGGTTCTGGTAGCCCAGTAGAGCTAAATGGCTTCATCTCCTTACTGTTTCCATTTGTGCTCAACTGGACTGGTCAACAAAGATTTGGTTTGAAAGGCAAACTGAATGCTGCTAGATTATTGAGATGGTCCTAAAGGATTTCACAGGAGCCCCCCCCCCCCCCCCCCCGCTGCCATGCTGTCCCGGGGCTACAGACTCCCTCACATTCAGGCCTCCTGCACATGGATGTTGTGCTGCTGCTTGCTAGGTCAGGTCACATACCTGCCCACATCTACTCAGCAGATCATCAGACCTATGATTGACATTAGCAACTTGCACAAATGCAGGGAGGGTTTTCTGTATTTGTCTCCGTCTATCAGTATAGGATGCTGCAGGCAACACGGCAGTGCTACATACACTTTGCTTTTGACCTTGACAAACTGCATGTTGTTTCTCAAATCCGTCGTCATTGTCGGCTCTGCTGCTGCTTCCTTCTCCATGAAACACATCTGTCTTATCTGTATTATGAAACACGTGTTATATATGCACTCGGCATACACCACAATCAGCATGTGCTCCTCTTTGCTAGCTCACCAGACCTTTGGCTTACTATGAGTCATCCAGGTGAACAGCACACACTGTGACTGTATCTGCGGAAATGAAAAAAAAAAAACCCTTTAGGGATAAACAATTTGATGAGCAAGGAGAGAAACGGCATTCCTAGTAGGAGCATCATCACTGCACATGTGAAGTGGAAGAAATACTTTCTGTATGGCTAATTATGGTGATACCATGTGTGGTTGCTGTAGGTCAGTGATGGTCTGCTGAGCCTGCTGAGGATAAAATGGTACCAAGTAAAAGCTGGTGTGTATCAGGGGATCATGGGATCACTGTCTGGGTTAGCTTGAGATGGTGGTGAACAATGTTGCTGCCAGCAGCTTCCTCAGCAGGAGCTCCGAGAGGAAACAGCAAACACACTTTATGCTCCTTTCAGCCTGGCGGCACTCTGCAGCCTTCACTGCTGCACACTTACTGAGCTCATATTGTATTTGTGCTACCGTTGCTGGTATAGGGCTGCGCTGCCAAGAGATGCAAGACAAAAGACACCTTCACAATTTACCAGGGGGGCATTAGCAAACATGTATCAGTATTTGGAAGTCACAAGATGATCATACGAAAACTATTTCTGAACACAAGAGGCTCTAGTTGTGTTGTCCAAGTTGAATCAAAAAATGAATGTTATCAGGCGATCATCTGATCTGTAAAACAGCAGCAGATGAAGCAGAGAAAATGAAATCCTCCAATTGAATTGTTTTTGTTTTCATTACAGCTGTTTCTTACAGTCAAATGCGGTGTTGGGTTTCTTCTCATCAAAAATGGATGCCTAGTTGTTTATTATTATCTCCCACACCAACGTGAAAGCAGGAGCGCAGCACGTCTAATTGCTGTTTGAAAATGAATCAGCATGCTCAGCTCCGGTGTGCTCGTCGATACGGAATCCTCAAAACAGCAAAGAAAACACATTCATAGGAAATCACTCATTGACAGCTGTGTCATGCAGACACCCTTCAGAGTGCAAACTAAAAGGTATCAGGAACAGTGAAAAACTGGGAAATAGAAGCTAATTACATAAAAAAAGAAAAGACAAATGAAATAAATAGAAATCTAATCAAGTGAGATAGATGAATTAGTGGCGGAATAAGATAAAGATGAGTAAATTAATAAGTTAACA
Source organism: Chelidonichthys spinosus (assembly GCA_029853015.1). Lineage (NCBI taxonomy): Eukaryota > Metazoa > Chordata > Actinopteri > Perciformes > Triglidae > Chelidonichthys > Chelidonichthys spinosus. Next base: position 1,362,238 of record CM056843.1, on the reverse strand, counting down.
AAAAGAGGTGGGGGGGGGGGGGGAGCCAAGGATAAGGTTGATATGGAATTGTAATATTTTATGAAAGAATTCCATTTCCGAGAGAATTTATTGGAGTAACTCATACATTAACGCTGTTGGATCTGGGAAGTTAGAATATAGAAAACAAAGACAAATCAATAAACACCAGCGTCATCAAAGTATTGTGATGTGTTGGCAGCGACACCTCTGGCGCAGCGTGACGTAACCTGTCACCATGGAGACGAACAACAACATGTTAAACATAATTTATCAGCTGCAGCATGAAGCTAACAGACAGACGAGTGAGCCCGTGTCCTGCAGCTGTGTCTCAGCTTTGTATCTTTCAGATTTATTTAACTGTGTACCTGAAAGCAGGTTCAATTATTAACATCTACTGCAAACTCTGCTCTGTTTGTATCAGCAAAACACTGTTGAATGTTTTAAGTTATTATTAGAAAGAACTCTAATGGTAGTATTAAGTACTCATATCAGGACTACATTTAAGTATTTGTACTCAGTCTGATAAAAAGTGGTTCATCTCTATTTGTCGAGGCTTCACATGCTGGTTCATATACAAATTCTGTCATTTATCTTTCTGTTCACACAACAAAATACAGAGAATGCAGGAATTATTCAGGTATATTTACAAATGGTATATTATTGTGATTAATCTGATTACAATGTTTAATCTTTTAACAGCCCCAGTTGTTTGACATTGTAGGTAAAGTTATAATGCTAACCAAAAGTTTATGTGCTCACAGAGTGAGTCCTACTGCAGACCAGCAATGAGTCTCTCTTCTTCTTCTTCTCTATTGTTTTGCATCTGAACATTTATGCCATGCTGCTATCAGCTTGCTGGATGCTGTTTAACAGGTCACAGTGTGCTTTTGCAAGTCTTCTGTTTTGATGGAATGATAGGAAATGCATTTAAAATGCTCTCATGCTGTCTGTGAAAGAACAAAAATACACTGCTGCTGATATTTCATACTCTGGGCCATTTTCATTGCTAACAATGATGGGATTAGAAGGAAGACATCAGACTTGTTATGAAATCTTGAAGATCATTTCATGAAATATAGCGAGGGAATATGCCTTAAAAAAGACTGTGAAGTAAGCGATTAAATGAAGAAAAACAATCTGTAGGGATGGTTTAGAGCTGGTTTTATTATCTGTAGGGATCTACTGTGTATAACTTCTTTCTGAGTTTAATCAACATAAGTATGAGTCAAGACTGATCCGTGTGATGAGCAACTACAAACAGAATCTCACACCAGAAACGTTCTGAAACTTAAATAGCAGCGAGTGGATCCACAGATGTGCTGACTGTAGACACGGTGACTTTAGGGTTAGACCTTAAAACGTGGGTGGTATATTACCCTGCCTTTGCCCAATGATAGCCCCCCCCCCGCGACCCGGAATACAGGATAAGCGGTAGAAAATGGATGGATGCCCATGTTCATAGTCTCTGAATGACAAGGAATTAGAACTACCAGAATGTTTTTTTTCAATACATGTAGAACTTCAGCTATCGAATCTTTTTGTAATCGAGTAATCTACCGATTATTCCATCAATTAATCGGATAAAAAATAATAATCACATCACTACAAATACATTATGCCAGTACATTAAATCAGCTAACATCAATGTTTACGATACCTGGTGTCGGCGACGCTTGGTGAACTAGCGTTAACAACTGGATGCTTCTGGCTCAGATGTCCGCAGCTCGGCCCACAATGCACCTGTCCCGGTGCCAGTTGTGTTTCTGGTGCTTTTTAATTATTCTGAACGACGACACTCCGACAGTAAAGGCAGCGTTCCCATCCTGGCTCTTGCCGTACTGCACAATGTTGACCTGCCCGCGGAGAACCGGAGACCGGATCAAACCACTGGTTCTTGAAACTACGCCCAACTGGACCGCCCGGTTCTTAAAGGGATAGTTCGGAATTTTGAGACGTTTTCAAGAAATTTCATTCAGTTCTTCTAGTTGCCGAGTTCGCTTGTGCTATGGCTAGCGCAAGTCAATCGTTCGTTAGCATGGCATTAAAAACACTCATACCAACTCCACAGTGCACCCGAGGCAAATCCATTGTAACGGCAGACTATCGATGTACATATCTGTGTTGATAGAATGTTTGAAATAAAACCAACCTTGCATTTTTAAGGATTTATGTCTCAGCAGCAGCAGCAGCAGCGTGTCATACTTCCTAGTAGGCTATGGCAGCAGCGGACTGATATCACCTAGCACTAATAGCGGTTCTATTATAGTTTGTTTACATGCTGTCATTGCTACAGACACAGAGTAGCCTGCAGTGCTAGTTTCTTCAATCTCACAGAAATGGCCACTTTTGGAGAATATACTGAAGCTTTTGAAGACTCTGATGAGGAGATTTTTCCCACCCAAACTCAACCGTACCTGTACAAGCCTGAATATACAGAGGAAGAATTGCAGGAGAGGGCTGCTCAAAGGGCAGAACGTGAACGAGCGTCTGTGGAGACAGAGATAGCCCCCGCTGGAGCTGAGAACCGGGACCGAACAAACGGTGACTGGTGGTGCCAGGAGGGAATCCCCTGCAACGCGTCCGAGGGTTTACGGTTCTACGGATGGAGCAGAGGTCCAGGTTCGCGGTGCGTAATTGTGGGTTTGCGGGACCATGTGCTGCCCGGTGTTTGAGTGAGCTCCAAGGGCTTTTCAGACAGCCTTGGGGGCTTAAGGGCCGACAAATCGGCGGTGTTCAGGTGTGTATTTACCGGCTGGATTCCGAGCAGCGCGTCTTAGTTTTTAGTCCGACGGAGCAAAGTAAAATTACGCTGCTGCTGAGAAACTAGTCCCTCAAAAAATGGATGATTCATGCGATGCGAGGTTAGTTTTGTTTCAAATATTATTCTATCAACACAGATATCTGGTACCGGTATCTTAAGTTGCGAGGGGAGACAGTGAGACAGGACCGGTATCTTACGGGAGGGGAGACAGGCTTTCTGTACAAAAAAAGGATTTACAGTTGTCTTGATTTTTGACGCTGAAGTCACTCCGCCTGATTACATTTCCTCACAAACATTCAGCGAAGAAGAGATCTGGGTCAGAGCCAATCAGAGACGAAGGCCTGCCCCTACTTGGCCTGTGATTGGCTCAGACCGTGGTGATCATCTCTGTATGCTGTGGGGAAAAAAACATGATGCTCCGCAGAGCGTCGGTGCAACCAAGGAACATATTTTGCTGCATTTCACTGATTTTAGTCGCATGTGCGTCCTAAATGTTCACTTTGGAGCCCTGACTTCCTCAGAAATGCTCTGTGTGGAACGATGACCGATAAAGGATTTTGAAGGCCGATACGGATACAAATGTTTGTTGATTTAAAAATCCGATATTCCGATATACCGGCCGATATATATATTTTTTTTATTTCAGAAACGCGTAACAAAACATTAGCAGATTTCCCTTACATTAGCTATTTGTAGTTATTTATGAGTCTTCACTAAAATAATATGATAATGCAGTTTAAAAATAAACTTGTTTATTTTATTGTAACAACGGAACAGAGGAACATCAAAATATGATGTTGGAGACCAATTCTGTTAAGTTCTATACGAGTGTTTCGTCCGTTTTTGTTTTATTTTTAAAATATTTATTTATCAGCCATTATAAATGCCGATACCGATAGTTTGGAAAATGTCTAATATCGGCTGATAATATCAGCTCACCGATATATCAGTCGGGCTCTAGTATCGGCCAATACCCACAGCACGAGTGGGTGGAAAATGTTCACTGAAAACATTGATTTTGGGAAAAAATAAAACGGAATCTGGAAAATGAAAACTGATTTCATAGAGAGGGGGGGGGGGGGGGCTCCAGAAAAAGGTTATTCTTTGTAAATATCGTGCACACTGAACACCAAGGCAAATTCCTTGTATGTGAAAACATACTTGGCAATAAACTCCTTTCTGATTTGGATTCTGATTCTGATGTGTGACGACGCCAACAGAGAAAACTGGTGTTGTAACTACAGCATCCTGCAGAGTCACTTACAGTAGCTGCTTCTGACCTTTCAGCTGTGTTTTCCTGCTTCAGTGATTTCTGTTGTTTCTTTAGGCCATGATGAGATACTGTACTTGATGACACAAAATGACATATTGCCTATGTAACATGCAACATAAGATCACATGATTTAGGTAATTTGTTAACTTGCAATGTTTGCGTTTTTTTTTCTTTGTTTTGCTCTGTTTTAAATGTGCTTTTTACTGTAAAACACTCACCTTCTCACACAGCTTGTATGTGGGAGATTCAATGACTCTCTCACTCTTTCTCACACTCACTCTTTCTCACTCTCTCCCTCTCTCTCCATGTCTCTGGGGCCTGGTATTGGGTTGCAGAAGGCATGGAGTAAGTTTTGCTCTGTGATAGGGGTGGGCGATATGGCCTCTAAATTATATCGCAATATTTTTTTGCTATATCGCGATACACGATATATATCTCGATATTTTGACATTTCCTCTAAAGCACTTAAAAATGCTTAATTTAACCCTTTGATGCATAGTCACGCCAGTATGATGATTCTAGTAGTCCCTGCAACATATGTCTGCATTAAACCATTCTTATTTATACTGTATTCATTAATGGTTTCTATTAGAACAATTTTAAACTTGTGTGCAAAAGGGGTAAATCACAACGAAGTTAAATTTAACAAAACAGTTTTTATTCAAGGCAATTGCAAAATGCACATAAGCTTTTAGCAGCTGGTAAATGAAAATAAATAATGCCACATGATGTAGGCCTACATACTGTAGCCTATTTCTATAATAATACAATAATACAAATAATACAATAACAATAAAATACACAAAATACTAAAATCACAACATTTTTTAAAGTGTAGAACAGTGTGTGATCAATAGATCAGAGTGTTTAATGTTTAGTCATCTGCAGGTTGGACCGTTCAATATCGCCGATGTCCGACAGCTCTACAAACACAAACCAGAGAACAGCGGTTTAATCACAGACGTGTCCACGACGCTGCGAACACAGATGTTAAGTCAAGTTGGTAGTTGGTAACGTTTAGTGAGCCAACGGCAGTCAGAAAGTGGCATGCTAACGTTGTTGTTAGCAATATCCCGCTAGCCGGCTAGCTAGCCGGTCAGCTTCCATTACCCGAGGAAGCATAGCCACTAGTTGCTGCTGTTACGAACGTAATCACTAGCTTGGTAAACTAAACAGAAATGTGTCGTTGGTTTGCAACGAGGTGAAACATTTTAAAATTGAAACTTACCGGGAACAGTAACGTTAGTAAAACTCTGCACTCCGCAGCGGCGTATTTTCCCCCGTTGCCTTGAGCGTTAACCCCACCCCCAGCCCCTAACGTAAGCCGGGGCCGGTGTGTGTGGGCGCGTGTATGTGACGTAAGTTGAGCTAGTGGGTGTGACTTTTTTTCTGTTGTCTGTGAGCGGGACAGAGGAAAGCGCTGCGCTAAAACCAGTCACACTCGGCCGCGGCGGCTTAGAAACTGACGTAACAACATACACTCGATGTTCACGATATAGTCATTTACTACATCTCATGTAGAACAAGCCGCGATACATCGAGTGTACTCGATATATCGCCCACCCCTACTCTGTGACAGTCTGAGATCAATTAAGAGGGAGAGTGGGGGGAGAAAGTGAGGCGGGTGAGTGAATGAGGAAAGAGGAAATGACTGAACATTAAGTTGATAGGTGGAGGAGGAAGAGTGGGAGGAGGAGAGATGGTGAGATAAAAAAGAAAAGAAAGAGAGAGGATATTGCAGGAGAGGATGTAATGAAATGGCCAGCGATGCAATACTCACAAGCGCTGCTGTGTCACTGAAGAAGAGTTGTGTCTTAAAGCAAACGCTGATGCACTCGCAAATAAGCGCTAAGTTTCACCTTGATGGGTGTTTGATATTAAATATGCTGCTGTGGGTCTGAGGTATAGCAAAGCTAAGTCAACAAAGAAAATCAAATACTGGATCACCAGCTTTTAAAGAAATATGCTCAGACATATTCAACAACAAGAACACAAGAGGTTGTTTTTATTCTGTTCATTGCAGCAGCGTGGAATCATCAACTATTATGCAATAAGTGGTCACAAAGCTGCTCATCAAATGTGGAGGAGGATTCCTGATGTTACTATCTGTCTCCAAACATTGATTTCTTATTTCTGAAAGTCACTCGGCACACAAGGACAATTTGAACTTTTATATAAAAGAGGTCCAGTAATTTATTGACAGTGATAAAGGTAATCATAAGTAAGTAAAGTATAAGTGTAAAGACATGATCGCAGCATGTAATACCCAGCTGGTCTCCGTTCATTATGCTGTGTCGTGGAAATGTGTAGTATAAGTGTGTTGTGGAAATGATGTGGAAATTAATTCCGTTGAATTATTTAAAGATGGGCATCGCTTTATCCTTTGCCAGGACTTATTCTTTTCTCACTGCGGTTGTTGAAGACAGAATGGGACTTTTCTGTCTGCATCCCTTGAATCCAGCACAGAAAGACCATGGGTGCAGTCGAATAGTCTTTTTTGCTTAGGAAGGTTCCTAACTGAAGAAGTGACCCGGAAGTAAACAAGTGGCCGCCATGATAAGAGCCGTTCGGATTCTCTAAATGCAAAGGAAAGGAGCTCCAATGCTTCCTTTCAGAGCTCCTTTAGCATAGGATGCAACGGACCTTCCTATACGAAAGGAAAGGAGATTACGCCGACCCACAATTCTTTGCGAGAGCAACATTTAAAGTGCTGCACACGTCGGCCGTTCATGAAAACAAACGATATGTGCATTTACATATTTAACATTAACTTTCATGCAGACATATAGTAATATGAATTGTGTTGATAAATGTGTGGACAGTGATAATAATTGAATGGTATTTTTTATTTATTTCAATCATGTTACAAATGTTTGACAGAAACAAAACTAAAACCACAAATAAAACGTAAATAAAGCAACCGGTCAAACAGGAAGGAGGAGCTGCTGGACCTGAAGCCGGTCAGTGAACCAGCTGTTTATAAAACCAACATGGGGAGAAGTGGACGACGCATTTTTTGTAGTCCATTATTGTAGTTTCTCCAGCGCAGACGTACGTCAATCGCCGGCGCCGATCATCAGCTGTCAATCACCAGCGGCCGCGTTATAATGACGTAGCTTAGTGAAAGTCCGGTCGGATTCTCTGAGCACCGCGGTCGCTAAGTCCTTTTGAGTTCTCCTATCGCCTTTCCTTAACCCCGTGACGTTTTCCCCAGAGTTCAAGGAATAGGAGATAGGAATAGGAGTTAGGACCTTATTTTTTGACTATTCGAGTGCACCCCATGATTTGAAACCAACTGCCATTAAATTACAAAGCTGATTTAAGCAAAGTTCTCCAGATACAGCAGCTGTCACTTTCCCTGCGACTCAGTGATGAATTTTACTTCAATCACTGATCATTTTCAGATGGTAATTTGGAATAAAACTCTGTTTGTGAAGCTCCTTAATAGGACGGATAGGAGATTCTGTCTTTACAGTACAATATCTTGTCTTATATGAGAATGTTTTAGCATAAAAAATAGAGAGATCATTGACATTACTTAAAAACTCTCTCTGGACAAACTTTCAATGTCATCGTTCTTGCAATTTGAGGTGAAATCGATTTTGACCCTGCAAGTATCCCGTAGCATTAGTAATTCAATCTTCATCCTCCACATCATCATCTTTGACAAAAAATGGTCAATGCAGCTCAAGGTCAACATGTTTTCATTTTTTTCACTTGTATTTCCACATGTATGAAACACCAACACTTCAATTAGCTGATGGCTAATAAAAAAAATCAGGCTTGCTCCAGGTTTTACAGTTTTTACAGGCCTAGCAGACATTGGGCAACATCAGCATTTATTTGGACTCATGGTTTTGTCAGTCCAATATTCACTCTCTTCTGTGTTGGTCTCAACAAATTATTGAGCAAGATCTGGCTATTTAGCAGCATAGCATGCTCCGCTATGTTCACCAGCTATTTGTTAAATGTATGTGATAGCCATTTAGCCAAAACAGCTGAAAGATGATGAAAGGCTTACTAAAACTGAGAGGAACTACAGAGTTGGGGCTTACTCTATAAGATTGTCCCTATGACAGACATATTAATTATTGTTAGTGCTGTCAATCGATTAAAAAAATTAACTAATTAATCGCACAATTTGCTGATTAATCGCAATTAATCACAATTAATCGCAATTAATCACTTACTTTCTTCTTAAGAATAAAGTATGTTATAATGGATATTTAAATGTAAAATGATGGAATTTAAGTTTAAGTTAAAAAAACTAAAGAATTTAAAGAAAAATAAAATAATTTAATTTTAGTTAAACAAATTCAGGAGTTACCTAATCTTGTTTGGTGCTCATATATAGGCTACCTGGGCTGGGTAGGTGTGAATTTTGATTCATATGTTGTGTGATCAAAAACAAATAATTAATTAATAAAGCGCTATGTGGCATATTGCTAACTGTCTTTATTGTTATCCTGCAGAGTTAATTTGGTTGGATGACTGATGTTATTCATCATTGTCACAACTTCTCGGTGCATTTAAAGGAGGTTTTGTGTGTGTGTCAGTTAAGTTACAGCATGTGCGAGGTGCTGCAAACGGCTTTTAATTTTTGGTAACGCATGAGTACTCTAAAGCGTTACTTTTATTCACAGGTAATGCTGTAACGTAACTGATTACTTTTAATTGATGGTAACGTAACCTAATTAACTACTTTCCAAAGTAACTATACCGAACACTGGTCTGGAGTGATCCGGTTAGAATGTGTCTCCATGTGTTTCAAGTCATCACGGTTGGATCTCACTTCTCTGCTCGACATAATTCAAGGTCAACTATACAGCTAAGTGTAAAAGTCATCTTAGGAGCTAACTGCATTGGTAGTGTGGTATCGACCTGTCAATCAGCAGGTA